>JAQMYF010000021.1:34661936-34678777 GCA_030014195.1 Neosilurus mollespiculum
AAGTTGTAGGCATGTTCTGTAAATGAAATGATGCAAACCTTCAAACAATCCATTTTAATTCCAGGTTGTGAGGCAACCAAACATGAAAAATGCCAAGGAGGGTGAATACTTTTGCAATGCACTACCCTCATTGTTTTGAACCCATTAGGAGACAGCATTTTTTTATTATGTCTTAGGATGCTAGGTGGGAAAAGAAAAGTTATTATCCATGATGCATAACGTACACTTGTAGACCATGTAAACCATGGACCGATGACATAAATAATGTTTATACAGTTTAACTATATATAGTCTTTACACAAGGTGCTTTCAGACTAAAGTTACATGTGTTCTTACTTTAAATAAAATGTACATATGTGCTGCAATAAGAGAAGTGGAATGCATAATATTATGGAATGATAAATAAGACTTAAGGTTAACTTAGATGCCCAGAAATGCATTTTATGCCATGATACTGTACATGCTTTATCTGGCTGTAGCACCTACACAGAGGCTTTGACCATGGATGGCCCCCATACCCCAGCCTAAATAGAGCGCTTGCGGCACTTTTCCCTTCCACCCTATACTTCACATATTCCTCTGCCTACCCTTAATCTTAATGAAATCACTGTATACATACATGTATACATATATGTACACACTTACACACTTACCCAAAAGATAGATAAGTTTTCATGTTGAGTCTGGTTCTTCTTAAAGTTTCTTCCTTGTGTTCCATTTGGTTTCTATGTCATTCATTCATTTTCTGAACCGCTTAATCCTAATTAGGGTCATGGGGAGGATGGTGCCCATCTCAGCCGACTCTGGACGAGGACAGAGTACACCCTGGACAGCTCACCAGGCCATCGCAGGGCAGAAACATGCTGACTGCAATGCAACCTACTCTTGACGAAAGTCAGAAATGGTTCTTTTACATGCCTCTCACCATAGACAGATAACCTAATTAACTGCACTGGGGGGACAGCAGTGACAACTCATTAATAGTGGGGCTTGAACCCCCGACCTTGGGATCAGTAAACCAGCACCCCTTGTTTGTATGTTTGTTTATTTTTTTGTTCTATTTCTTTTCTTTTTAGGGATGCATAGGATTTGTAGAGACCTGTTAAAAAATAAGTTTAACTTTCTTTTAGGGGCAGTGGTGGCCAGGTGATGGCCTGGCAAGCTGTACCAGTTGTACTCTGCCCTTGCTCGGAGTCGGCTGAGATGAATGCCAGCCTCCCCGAGACCCTAATTAGGATTAAGCAGTTCAGAAAATTAATGAATTAATGACTGCAATAAAGTCAAAACTACACTTGTAACTGTTGTCTGACAGCACTGTAAAAACTTCAGCCATTTTAGCAAAAAATGTATGAATAAATAATTAAAAAAATCATGATGACAGATTGTCAGCTAAAATATAAATATATTCATGGTTAAATGCTTTTAAAAATCATCCTGTAAAAATTGTCTTTTTTTGTGCTATAACATTTTGCTCTGGTGTGATGACCATAGGATCTCGTCTTTTTGCGGATGACGTTGTCCTTTTGGCTTCATGAAGCCAGGACCTCCAGCTCTCATTGGAGCGATTTGCAGCTGAGTGTGAAGTGGCCGTGATAAGAATCAGCACCTCCAAGTCCGAGGCCATGGTTCTCAGCTGGAAAAGGGGTAGCCTCTGCTGTAAAGGGGAGCTTGTACCAGTCCATTGTGGTGAAGAAGGAGCTGAGCTGTAAGGCAAAGTTGTCAATTTTCCAGTCGCAGATACAGGCGACTGAAATGAGCTTCCTTCGTGGGGTGGCGAGGCACTCCCTGAGAGATAGGGTGTGAAGCTCAGCCATCCGTGAGGAGTAGAACCGCTGCTCCTCCTCGTTGAGAGGAGCCAGTTGAGGTGGCTTGGGCATCTGATTAGAATGCCTACCTGGTGTGGTGTTTCGGGCATGTCCTACAAGGAAGAGACCCCAGGGTCGACCCAAAACACGTTGAAGGGACTATGTCTCTTGGCTGGTCTGGGAATGCCTCGGTGTCCCCTCAAAAAAACTGGAATAAGTGGCTGGGGAAAGGGACATCTGGACCTCACTGCTCAGGCTCCTGCACCCGTGACCTGACCCCGGATCAAGCGGAAGAAGGTGACTGATGATGACTGACTGACATTTTGCTTTGATTAAATAAACAATACACTGATTTCAAAAGAGATTAAAAAATATTATGATGTTTACAAAACAGTAAAGATTTTCAAAACTTTATTTTTAAAAATATGTATAAAAATATAAATACAGTATAAAACAATATGACAGCATTCAACAAGAATGAAGACTGTATGACTGGGTTTCTACAAGTTTACACTTTTCATTGTACATACCCTAATTCAATGTGCAGAGATAAATGCACAGATTGACACTTTAAACCAATAAAAAGCTGTCACTGTAACACTGCTTCTAACCCAAGATACCAAATAGTTTACATGTATTAATTTTATATATGGTTTGCAATAAAAGCTAAGCTAATAATCAGATTGATTTCCATTTATTTTGCAATAAACATCAATAGTATAGAAAGCTGCTATCACTGTTCGTACATACGAAACACATTATTCACACATTGATCACATCAAATTCCTAAACTTCAAGGGCAATTTTATAGATTATAAAACAGAGAGAAGAGGAAGAAAGAGAAGAACTAGATAAGGAATGAAAAGGGGGGGGGATTATTAATTTGAGCATGATTTTAAAGTCTTTCTTGACTTTCACTGTATTATACTGTACAACTGGGCAGAAGGATGTTGATTTGAGTAAGCTCATGGGTTTATATAAGTCAAAACACTCAGGACAGTGTTGAAACATTGTCTTAGGTCTCTCTATACATCTATTTTCCTATATACATATCTGCTAGTTTTTTGAATGGTGGCCCCCACTGACTAAGATAATCAAAATCCTGATCTCCTTCAGTTGCTGATGACTCAAGTGAACTGAGAGATTCTGCAAGAGAACCAGTGCCTTCATAGGCATACGTGGCCAGTGAATCATACGGTGGTGCTGTGGGGTCCAAATCATTCTCGTGAAGACGGCCATTAATAAAGTCCCTCACGTCTGCATTGTTTTTAATTGGTGAAACACGCCGGAAAGGGAAGAGCATTTCTGGAATGATATCACGTCTCATCTTGTTGGTGTCAATGACTTCAGGGTTTCTCAGAGTGCCAATATCAAAGGCCTGTGTGTCTTCCTCCCCTCCACCCTCATCATTGTAACTCACTACGTTGTCCCTCACATCCTCTTTGGAAATGATCAGTGGCTCTTTCTTTCTCTGCCGCTTCAGTGCCGCAAACATGACAACAATTACTATAGAAACGGGCACAGGAAAACAAAAGCATTACTTTTCTATAGAAACCTGAGATTAACAATGCTAAATGTCTGCTAAACATTCTGTGGTTGAAAAAGATGACACCAGCAACAGTGGTAAATACAAAATATGACTGCAAGCCAGCATGATTTCCATAGCAACAAGCAAGAGAGAAAGCTGTGATTGAACCCTGAAAGTGACCTTAATTTAGCAAGTGACTGTAAGGGGGGAAAGCTAAGTAAAATGGATTATATTTAGTCATTAATCCAAAATAAATAAATACAAATAAATAGAAGAGGAACCTCTGATGAGAACTAAGAGCTCATTAGTTTATTAAAAGTTTACTGGCTGGCTGAGAACAGTGGAAGAGATAAGAACGGGGCTGCCATTACATAAAACTGTCTAGGACTCAGCAGAAGATGCAGAGGAGTGTTTCAAAACATGTCATGCATCATGATTAGTGTGAATGAGCCATGTTAATACCCTACTAAGTACTGCCTAGGAAAACAACCATGACGTATTAAAGTTCCAGGGGAAAAAAAGGTTTTGCTTTATTTTCCTCTGTCCTTATTTTGTTTTATAAAATGTCCAAGGCTTTGAACAGCACATGTGGTGAGATTTACCAGGCTCAATCAACTTTTTTTCTGTCCTAAAATTTATTTGCCTATTTTTTGTAAGTTTGATATGTATGGGGATAATACGTAAGCTGTCATTAAAGGTTCACATTTACTAGTGAATAGCCTATGTGTGAATAGAATAGAAAACTTTCCTCTTGGAATCACCCCATCTCATGGGCTTAGTATATGTTAATCACATGTTTAACATCTTGTCATGATTCTCTGTCTGTTTACAATACCAGTAGCAAAAATATGACCTTGGGAGCGTGCGTGATAACGTGACAGTACAACACAGTTTCATAAAGTGGAAAGTTTGAGATTAAATGTTAAGAAACAAAGGACGGCATATTCAAAATAAAAACTAGTATGCTGCATTTTACATAAACTCACTCTTTCTCTCGCTGTCTCTCTCGCTCTCTCTCACTCTCTCTCACTCTCACTCTTTAACACACACACACACACACACACACACACAAACACACGCGCGCGCAGACACACACACACGCGGGCAGACACACACACACACACACACACACACACGTTACATTCAAAATGTTTGAATTTATAACATCATTTTTTTACTGTTTGCCTCATTTGTGCCTGCAGCATGGCAGCCATGATGATAAGACAATAATTGTGTGCTCTCACTCGCTTGTTGTTTACTAATATCGTTGCGCTTGGTGCAGGGGTCACTGAGACTCGTGTACAGGAGCAACCAGAATGCTTCATAAAATCATCATGGCCAATTCCGTTTTATGTCCAAGAGATAACTTTGTATTTCATGTTTATTTAATCTGCCTGGTAAGTGATTGGGCACCTTTAAGCCCTGTATGTTTGTGAATAGGAAGAAAATTGTGTCTGAATTTTTTTTAACTGATCAGAGAGCAGCTGCTCTCTCCTCTTAGCAGGTAAATGGAGCGATTGCCTCTGCCTTCCACTCAGGTGTTAATTATGAAAGGATGCTCTACAGGAGGAGTGTGTACTGCTTGATGCCCAGGGTGGAGGGCCACAGATGGTATTGGCTTGTAGAGGGTATGTATGGGTGAGTATGTATAAGGGGTAATTTTAGGTAGAGTGAGCAGCCTATTGTCATGGCCCAGTGGCCCCTTTTTACTGTGGAGTGTGATGGATAATTTGACAGCTTGTCAAAAAGAACAACTAAAATGGGGGTGCAAGGGAAAGGAACAGTACTGAGCAAATGTCATGGTGTTGCACTCACCATTTTATGAAGCACTTAATCCCACTAGGGTCACAAGAGGTTGGCGCCTATCTCAGCCAACATTGGGCGAAGGCAGGGCACATCCTGAACCGATTGCCAGACCATTGCAGGGCCAACAATGATGTTGCATCCAAGACTTATAAATGCTTAGATTTATCTATAAATGCTTTAACCTATTTGCTTAAGATTGTAATACTGGTAAAAACAAAGGTTTCAAAAAGACAGAGAAATCCATGCAAAGCAATAAGCTGCATAACACCTACTGCAGTTCAACACCTACAGAATGTATAATATACAGTATTGAGAAAGTGCTGCTTATTTCTCCTGATGCATCTATACATTGACATTCATATCATTATATTTGCTTTAATTACTAAATATTATATCAGGATCTATGCAGTTGTGTCCTGGGACTTTTTTATCATACATTTTCTACTGAGGACACATGACACATAATTTTGAATTTAGCTTAGGTTGATAAAAAAGGCAGTGGTCTATAAGCTAACAATTATGCTGCAAAGCCAATGCACACAAATATCTGATAAATACATTGTGATTAAATAGTTGTACTAATGCAAATGATATTACATCACAACATGTCATGCTTTGGTAAAAAGCATACTAAGAAAATGTCCTAACAAATGCCTCTAGTTATAAGTGTGACATATTTTTGCTCAATGCTGCAGAAAAATGGGGGTTTTGAGTCTTTATGCCCTACTAGACGTTTTATGATGGCAGAAACATGTGACCTAACTTAGGGGTTTACAGCAACAGTAAGGACTTTCTGTCTACTCCATGCACTTAATAATAAAAACAAATTTTCTCATCGTTGCTTTTTGAGAGGGGGAGACCTAAAGTCTTATTGGGGTGCCCTACATTTAACCTAGTTTCTAATTGTTTGTAGAAAATTTATGGAGGAAAAAAAGATGAAAGTAGAACACAGTAATCAGGACTATTGTGTTTCAGTCAGGCCTGGCCAATTTGCAATTTCCTACATAGTTCCTCACCTGACTGGAATAAAGTTTAATAACTGCTGAGGCTATAATGATATAGTTAGTGTTGGAGGGGTAAATGTTGTCCAAAATAAAGACAATACTGGACAATACCTCTCACCTGCTTCACAATCTGCTGATCAGTGAGAGGAGCATGCTCAGTAATAGACTGATACCACCTAAATGTTCCACTGAACAACACAGGATATCATCCCTACCTGTGGCTGTTTAGCTGTACAACTCCTCCATACAACAACGTCCACCGTCATACATTTGCATTTTGCACCACATTCACATTCTACTGTTGATCATATTGATAATACTGTACATATTACTCACTGACAGGATTCATTCTGTATCTGTTTATATAGATATTAATAGCTTCTAATTTTAGACTTTCCTATATTGAGACTTTTTCTTATCTTATTCTTTACTTGGTATGGAGCAACTGTGTGCACACAATTTCAAATAAAGTATTCTGATTCTGTTTGTGCTGTCACTGTTGTTTACCATTTTTGCAGTTTAAATTTTTTACAGTCATGGTGTTCGAGTCATATCTGCTGGCCATAGAAAATTAATGGTGAAGAAAATGGCCAGGTTGAAACTGTATTGAATTTTCATTTAATTGGTTAACCTCAGGGCAGCATGGTGGTGTTTTTGTGTGGAAACACAGTGGGTTTCTGTGTTTAATTTGGTTGTTCATCCTGTGCTTGCATGGGTTTCTTCTGGTTACTCTGGTTTTCTCCAACAGTCCAAAGACATGCACATTAGGCTAAGTGACTGTTCCAAATTGCCCTTAAATGCAAGTGTGAGTTTTGAAATAGGCTTCAGCCTCCCCGTGACCCTAGTATGACTAAATTTTTTCAGCAAATGAGTGATTGCGTGAGAGGTTAACCTCATATAATTTTTAAATCCTAAAAAGTAAATATCTCAAAATTTTAGCATTGTAGTCTTGTCTGGTTGCTCAGAGGTTAAATTGGCCAGCTCACCTTGGCCATAACCCTGTTTTGTTTTGTATGTGACTATTACTTTCATCGCTCTCTGCACACCCATGTAGCTGAGAAGCAAGCCTTTACAGCTTTTTGCTAATAAAAGTGGAAGACATTTTTTTTAATACCCAAATACATGTAAAACTGGCCTCTTTTTCGCCACTATACTGTGTCTGTCAACTAGTCTCATTTGGGCGTTTCTTTGGCAACTGCCTGTGATTTTTTGAGTTAGCGACTGTCAGTGATGATCTGCTATGATCGGCAGTGGTTAGCAACCATTTTTGACTGTCTTCTTTGTAAATAGTGACCATATCAGTAACTATACCCAACTATGGTCACAGATATGGTTGCAGACAGTCACGGAAAGCAGTCACAGACCAAGCGACCACAGTCACAGACCAAGCTGATGATATCCATGACCATAGGTATTGGTCCAAGGACGGAACCTGAGGGTACCTCAAACGATCAAACTTTTAAAGTGCAGGAAAGTAACAAAACAAACAAACAAACAAATAAGGTATTTATCTATTAAATTAAAGGGAAATAGATAGGAGGAAGAATAATATGACAGAATGTACAAGTAAAAGGACAAGGGCCTGTGTGGGAGGATTTCTTTTTTTTTTCTTTTTTGTTTTTTTTTAACTGTATTTCACCATTCCTTTATTTAACTTTATTCAATAAAATTCAATAAAGTTAAACATGTGTCACATCTATGTTTTGCACCAAGACAAATTATACAAACAAAAACAAATAAATTATATTTATAAACTACTAGATGGTTAAAATGAGCAAGGCGGGTTTCAAACTAGAGTTTGTGGGTTAAAAATGCACGGCACAGTACCTGTGCATCTCCTAACAGCCTGAGCTAATATTATGCCAGGTCAAAGCAGTGAATACTCTTTACTTGTACTCTCTCTCCCAAAAGCACAGCTAGACCCATGTTAATGTTTGGTCATGTTCTTGTCCCAGTTTGTACTTACAGTGATTAACATGAAAACCTGCATTGGAGGGACAGCACTGACAACCCATTGATTGTGGGGCTTGAACCCTTGACCTTGGGATCAGTAATCCAGCACCCTACCACCGGGCCACCATTGCCCCATGTTTAATTGTCCAACAGTTGTTCAAACAGATTTCATAAAAACGGGACGATTGTCCACAACAGGTGGATTCCTCACTTACAGTCACTAACAGTCAGCGTTATGGTCGAAAATATCAGTCGCAGACCCCTCGTGTTCACTCCGACCTAAAAATTCATCATTATCGGCTGTTTTCGCCCAAATGAGATCTAGCCTTTATGAGGGTGTAACAAGTTAATATCTATAGCTTAGGATGTTTGTCAGTCATGTTTGGATATCATCTCAGTTGGGATACATCCTGAACAGCTCACCAGACCATTGGAGTGCAACACATACACATTCAACCGTTTACACTCACACCTTGGGTCAATTTGGATGGACGTTATCTTTAGCAGCGTTAATCACTACAGGAGATCTGAGATCCAGGCACAGATGCCTGAAACAGTAACCTTAGTCTTACCACTTGCTTCATATAATGTTTGTCCACAACAATTTCTTTTTTATTTTTATATCACCCTTGCAAAGGTTGTGGAGGAAGTCAAAAAGCTCTGGAAGTTGTGGTGTCGTCTTGGCTGACACACCTCTTTAATGTTGCATGGAGGTCCAGGGCGACACCTGTAGACTGGCAGACTGGGGTGATGGTCCCCTTATTTTAAAAAGGGGACTAGAGAGTGTATTCCATCTATCAGGGAGTCACACTGCTAAGCATCCTCAGAAAAGTTTATCAGTGTGTTGGGGAGGGGGCTCTAACTCAGTGTCAGATTATTTGAAGAAAATGCTAACAGGACTTTTAATTTTATTTGCCAAAAGGAAAGTCATATTTTGTTTTGCCTAGTGATGTTTTATTTATTTATTTATTTATTTTTAATTTTTTATTATTATTTTTTTTTCCCAAGGAATCAATACATAGGCAAGCACACTGTAGCATCAGCTTGATTAAGTATTGAATTCACCTTTTTCATCCCCTGGTTATGGTCTAGGTATGTCATAGTATTATTTTTGGCAAAATTCAGAAATGTTTGGCTGATTGTAGTCAGAACAATTTTCAGCTTAACTAAGAATTGAGTATACTGGGATGTCAATTTTTGAGAAGTATGAAAAGTTTACAAGGCAATTTGGATAGGTTCTACTACAATCTCTACTCACTGAGCAGTGTAATAATACAGAGTAAGATAGCGATGAGCGCTCCAGTGCTGAGGCCGGCAGCAAGCAGTAAGGCTTCAGTAGTGCATGACTGCACATTCCCACGGCTGTCGCAGGCACAAACCCGCACGGTCAAAGTGCTCGTACTGCTCTGTATAGGGTAGTCATTATCTGAGATCACCACAGGTAGCAAGTATGAGTTCATCTCATGTCGGTTAAAGCTTCCCCTGCGTGTCAATATCCGTGCTGTGTTATCTGGAGAGTAATCAAACAAAACCACAAGAGTTAATACCCATGTCTGTTTTCAGTTCTGCAAAACAACCAAGTGATTGTATCAATTTATCTTGACATAATACAGTAGTAATAATGTATACAGTATATTTTTAAACTCCTTGCTTTTATTAAGGTTTTTTCATAAATTCATTGTCTCCTGATAAAGACTAACACATTACCTAGAGTGTATTATTAGAGGATAACTATTTATTGCTAAAATGTGTTGCATAATTTCACATAATTATTTGCATTTAACCCTGTTATAATTACCTTCATTGTCAAAAATGGTAAAATTTGGGTTGAGGGTGCTGAGGCTGAAGACAAACTTGTGTGCAACAAGTGGCTCATCTGTATCCACAGCACTTATGGTTTGAATGAGCTAAAATACAGTACAGCAATATTATCATTATTCACGGTTAATTTTCAGTTCAAGTTTTTGATATCATTCCATATGCAGTAATTGGAATAAAGTAATATAATGGAAATTTTTAAATGACTAGACATTTGGCTGAAAACAGGGAACATAATGAGCCAATCACATACCTGTCCTGCTTTGACATTTTCACACACAAAGGTTTCATAATACATGGCAAACTCAGGAGCATTATCATTTACATCCCGGACTTTGATAAACACAGGGACTCTAGTTTGTAGAGATGTACCTGTATGTGGGGAAACAAGCTTTTGTAATCAATCATGGAAAGGCAGATGTGTTGATGTGTAGTGCATAATTATTACAGTATACATTTATGCTATACAATGTTTTGGATTTGTTGTTTTCGTTATTCAAAATGGTGAACTGTAAGTGCAAGATGCACACACAAAAACTCAAAACAACAAATCAGAAAATGCAACAGCAATTTCAACAAAAACAATACATCAGTCTGCAAGACAGCACACACTGAAGAGATTTGGAGGATGTTTACAGTAAGAGGAATTATGTCAGGAAATCAATCCATTGATGCCTTTACTCATGCTTATTAGTATACAAGACACAAATTATGTTATTTTAAATATGCTGTCAAAATTAATGGACATTAATATGCATTTCCAAATGCTGAAAACAAAAAGGAAACAAGTTTATTAAGAAGAATTGCACTACAGTTATAATAACTAACTTTGCATTTCATAATTTTCACTAGTCTTACTAGATTACTTTTGCTTGTGTTAGTCATTTTCCATGTGCAGTCAGTAAAGGCCCTACCCTTTCCATTTGTAATTTGTGCTAATTTGCTGGTTTTTTTTTTTTTTTTTTTTTTTTTGTTTTTGTATTTTTAAAAGTGCCTTTGATTTTTTTGTTTTTCTGTATGGTTCTTATACAATTTATGTTTTCCATGTAAAGGCATCAATACAATGTTTAAGTCACTAGGTAACTTAATAATAATAATAATAATAATAATAATAATAATAATAATAATAATAATAATAATAATAATAAACAAACAAAGAAATAAACAAAAAACAATTAGCTATGTCTATAATGAAGTGATTTTCTGTCCTTTCTGGTTTGGGTAGCTGTTGTTGTTTAGTCACTGAAAATAATTTTAACTTGTTTTGGGTTGAAGGGTTGATTTGAATTAATCAATAATCTCACACTTTTTTGCAGTGAAATACTCTATGACTCATTTATTTCGCAAGATGAAGTACCATCTATAGAGTTTTGAGGAATATGCATAGATTTATGCAACTAAAATGCTAAATTTCAAAATGCTCGCAATTATCTTCAAATCTAACCGAAAACTTTTCTTCTTCTCCTTTTTCATAATTCTAATCTGGCCTTTCACTTTATCCCCAAACACTTATACCTTTGCTGCCCCTTCTACATTTTAATTTCTAATTCTGTCCATTCTTGTCACTCCCAAACAAAATTAAAGCATCTTCATCTCTGCCACTTCCAGCTTCGCCTCCAATCCAGTTGCCATTGGCACTGCCTAAAAGACTGAAGGTGGAGCTGGAAGTAGCAGAGATGAACATGATTTTTTATGGGCGATGATTTTTTTATTTTTTTTAATAAACGCTTGACTTGTTAAAGTCAAGCCACTGATGTCATGCTAATGTATTAGTAATGGAGTCTGTTTCTTAACTGTTCCCTGATTTTTCCAAAAGATTAGGTTTCTTGCATATGAACTAATAAAGCGGTGGCATACAGGTGACCACAAAGATAATATACTTCCGTTATATCGAGAAAAGTTGGCACCATTTGTCCAAACTTTTGACTCTTTCTTATATTTATAAGACCAAATGTAGCCATGATACCAAGACTTGAATAGTGAAATCACTGAACACCAATATGTGTATGTTTATGCAACCCCAGTGCAGCATGTCCTGGGTCATCCATGCTTATTTTCTGCAGGAGAGTATCAAGCCTCATTTTGCCTGAGCTACAACAGTACAGCTTCATAGTGTTGTTAACTGGCTTCCTGCCAGTCTTGATATGTTTTCTGTTTAAACGTACAGTGCATCATGAAAAAGAGTAAGGACCACAGACTGTTGAACAACTGAAGTTTTGTTTCAAAAGGAAAGGTGATGTATCACAATGGTAAGCATGCCTCTATCAATTATTTTGTTCACTGTGTTGCAGGCATCAATGTCTATCCTTTGGGAAATGTCCCAACCTTTCTAAAAATGGGGTTAGTATATAGATACACAGATACGATATTAGGGCAGTACACTCATACAGATGATGCATCGTGTTCCAACCCTGAATATATGAATTATGTATATTGAGAATAGAGGATTTTAAATATGTAGTCATTTTCACAAATTAAAAAAAAATGGCATTGACAAATTATTGGAAAATTGAAGGCATAGTTGTAATGTCTTAATATATTCTGTTAAAATAAACAACAACAAAAAAGTGCTAGAACTCAAAACAAAGTAAATATGTGCTTGTGTGATCAAATAAGCATGCTACTGTATATTTCATAACAACCCTGCTCTTAAAGAAAGAAAATTGTGCTCACTGATTTCGGTGGCTAGGACAGAGATATTGTGCCATTTGGATGTCTCTCTATCCAGATCTTGTAGAGTGCTGATAGTGCCATTGTTGGAGTCAATAATAAACAGCCTCTCTAGGTCTGTGTGTCGATCGATGGTGTATCTGCAGAGAATGCCCATATTGAATACAGGCCAGAAAAAGAGTAATTATGGACAGGGAGAATGAGAAAGCAAGCACAGTTTTAGACTTTAGAGCAGGCAAGCAATGTTTATCATGTAGTTATTACTAATGACCCTGAACAAGGCCTGCATTTGGAAAGCAGCCAAATAAACACTTATGCACTAGTTTATTATTTATAAGTGTTTGAGAATATATGGTTTGATTGTCATTCTTACTGACCAAATCAATGCTAAAAGCAAACAGCTTAGAGCGTTTGGAATGATCCAGTTACTGCGTCCCCAAAAGTATAGGTCTATCAGTAATTTTCCATAGTACGTATTGACATTTATGGATTTGTTGCATAATATACACTGCCCTGCCAAAATAAATAAATAAATAAAAGTTGCACACTCTAATATATTCATGGGCTGCATTTAGCCTTGATCACAACATGTAATCACCATGGCATTGTTGCTCCACTTGGTCAGATCAGGGCTGAGCAACATTAATGTGGCAACAAAATGAAGTCAGCTGATGACCTGCATGTACTGAATGAGCAGGTTATCACATCAATGGACTTTTTCTTTCCTGATGGCACAGGTATATGTACTTTTTCTTCCCTAATGGCACAGGCATGTGTGCATGCTTTAATCAATGTGCAGCCTGTTTCAGTTGCTCCTGCCCTTTCCATACTTTTAACTCTTTTTTTTCTTACTTACCTTATTATTTTTATTGTTTATAAGTAACTGACCTCCCAATATGTAGGTTGAGAGATTTTTTGCACTTTTTATCTCTGCAGAACTTTTACAATTTCCTCTGGGGTCAGTAAAGTATTCTGATTCTGATTATGATAAAATTGGGCCTCAAACAGTGAAAGAGTGGTACAGGGAGCATGAGGAGTCGTTTTCACATATGTATTGTAACCCCAGAGTCCTGACCTTAACCCTATTGAAAGTTTTTGGGATGTGCAAAAGCAAAGCAGACTTATAGAGTTGCTGTTAGCCTTGCTTACAGCACATAATCATCATGGGATTGTTTCAGCAAACCTAAGCAACATAACATTTATTTCCATCCAGAGTTGGGCTCATTTTTCACCGATGTCTTGAATTGATGAGGGAAAAATTTAACTACTCCATAAAGTCTTCTCCAGCTCATCCCAAAGACTTTCAATAGGGTTAAGGTCAGGACTCTAGGGTGTGAAAACGATTCTTCATGCTTCCTGAACCACTCTTTCACCATTTGAGATCACATTTTATATCCATGCCATAAGGGAAGAAAAACTCCATAGATGTGATAACCTGCTCATTCAGTACATTTAGGTCATCAACTGACTTCATTTTATTTCCACATTAATGTTGGTAAGCCTTGACCTGACAAAGTGGAGCAATAATGCCATGGTGATTACATCCTATGATCAAGGCTAAATGCAGTACATGAAAATATTAGAGTCTATGACATTTTTAATTTTTTTGGCTGGGCAGTGTTTTTTATTATATTCCCAACTGTATCAGCTACCTAGGATTAAATATTAAATGGGAATCTTTTCACCTGGGCATGACTGTACTTAAATAATGTAACATTTTGATAGGTTTCTTTTGAAAGAGCTCAATCACTGATTACTGTACAGTTTTTGTTTGTTTGTTTGGTTTTTTTTTGACATAAAACACAAAACCACATATGGATAATACACAAAAATTAAAATTGAATTTTGAATTAACCAAGTGACTTCACAAATTGACAAGAAGAATCATTATAATGGATTACGTTAATTGTTATTGTACAACTATACTCATATCCCGTATATAAAATCTGTATATTTGATTTTAGCTTTTCATGTGAGGAATTTGACTTTTGACAAAGCTGAAAATTCATTCTTTTAGTTGTTAGTCTGGTAGCCTGGCTATACCAGCTTCAGCTGTAAGTTACTGAATATGCCAAACCATCACCAAAAAAATGACAAATTTTGTAGTTGTAATATTGTGGAATATTGTAATAAGGATAAATTATTGTGAAAATATATAAATTGCTGTGAGAATATATAAATTGCATTAAGACAGAAGTTAAGCATTAAAGATTGGTATGTGTTCTCTTTCTTTGAGACAGCACAAGAAACCAGTATCTGTTTGTGTGTTCTTTTTTGAGACAGCATGTCTGTCTCCTGCAGATTACTTCATGTTTATGAAACTATCTGTAACTATCGATGAAAATGTCATTCTCGGTTCTCAGAAATGCATATGTGCACCCTGAGACTATATATACTGCATGTCTTGTAATGCGTCTTCAGTGACTAAATAATAAACTATCATTTGGGTTGAGATCTGAGTTGACTCTTTGTTCTTGAGCTGCTCTTGGATCCAGAAGACTAGACAAGAGGAGCACACGAACCCATAGCGAGGAGAAACAGAGACCGAAATTATCCCAACAATTATTAATTTTAAATTAAATAAAAAAACACTTGCTTCCAAATATCTTTAAGTTAATGCTGTTACCATGCAAGCATCTACAGATTAATGAGGCATTTGGCAATAAGGGGGACACCAGAACTATGTTTCTCTGACCTTTCAGGTAAAGCAGTGGTCAGACTAGCTACAAATAAAATTTACCTGGAAAAATACAACTCAATTGTAGTCAAGAGCATGCATTTACTCCTGGTGGCAGATACATTCATCTCACCTAATAATATCTAAGTAAAATTAGATTTTGCAGTCTTCTGCCATGTGAGCCAATACATGATATTACTGCCCAATGAATCGTGCTTAAATCACCATTCATGGGGCAGGCATAACAAAAGAAGCACCTTTGGACAAGCATGAGGTGGTGTTAGTAAATTAAACAAGTTAACATGCTATCCAGAGTATTTTAATATACCCAAAGAAAATGAGTTACCAGTGAAATTTGTGTATATGAAAAAAAAACATTTTTGTCTAAAATTTAATGGGCTGAACAGTTCTATGGTGATGTACAAGATGTATAATGAAGCCATTAAACAAACCAGACAGGCAGAAAATAAACATACAAACAGACAAAAATGTATCCATTTTAAAAAGTTTCATCCATCACTTACTTGACCAGGTGATTGGCAGCATCAGGATCACGGGCAATTACAGTTCCCACAGAACTACCAGGCAGTGTGTCCTCATCCACCTCAAAAATATAATGGGTCCTTCCAAAAGCAGGTGGTTCATCCACATCCATGACTGCGATCCTTACAGTAGCTGTGTCACTAAATGGACCCAGATGTTCAAATCGCCGATCCAGGTGTGTGTTAGTCACCTGAACACGCAGTGAGTACATCCTCTTGCTTTCATAATCGAGTGGCTTCAGAGCAAAATAGCAGTGAATAAAATAAACAAACAAACAAACAAACAAACAAACAAACAAACAAACAAACAAATAAATAAATAAAATAAAGTTAAGAAAAAGGAACAAGTTTTGCTTCGAAATCATTCTTTTGGGCTTTTCAGCTTGCCAGAAAGGAGGAATAATGTTATTTTTTTTATCATCTGCTGGACTTTAACTTTTCTCATTTAAATCTGATCTACAACTTGCTTATCCTTTGCTGTGAAGTATCTTTTTAGTCAATTTGCCAATATGTTGCCTTAAGATATTATTTTAATTGCATGTAAGGTTTTTAACTCCTGTCAGAGAGGGAACAAAAAGGCTAAGGTTTAACAAACCCATTAGATCCATATAATAAAACCTCCCACATTTTAAAGGTAAATTAATAAAAAAATGTTAAAAAAAATTTTAATATTATTTGCACACATGGATGTTAATTAAATACAGTTTCCTGGGAAATCCCTACGGCTAAATAATGTGTTTGTGCTAAACAGCTCGAAAGACTGCAAAACAAATAGTCTGAATGCTTTAAAATTCTTAGGCATACGAACAATCCTAGGTTGACCAGGGGCCTCATGTACAAAGGGTGCGTATGCACAAAAACGTTGTGTACGTTGTTTCCCACGGCAAAGTTCAGATGTATCAAGAGTGAAATGTCCGTGGAAATGTGCGGTGCCTCACGTCAACTTCATGGCTGGCGTACACATGTTTCTGCAGCTGTTGGTGCTTTGGCGACACTTAGAGGTGATGCTGGGAAACTGTTTATAATGTGAACATTAGT
>JAQMYF010000021.1:34723656-34734012 GCA_030014195.1 Neosilurus mollespiculum
TGTGAACAGCAGAGTTCACACACACACACCTACCTTACCCTGGGTTTACACTGGGGCACGATGTCTGCGATCTCAAAAATTTCAATGAATCATGATGAGTATGGTTGATCTTGGGATCTAATCGTGATGATCTCGAGAGAACTTCGTGGATCCGTCATGATCTTGATGGAACTTGGTGGATTCATGATGATAACGCTGATTATTATGATGTATTATGATTTGACAACAATCATGATAAAACATGGGATTCTTAGTAGAGCACAGCAGAGCTCAACAGACTTGAACAGACTTTATCAGAGCATAACAGACCTTGATGCATCACTTTCTTCAAGTTTCTTCTCTTGGATGCACCCTGCCTCCATTTAATACCCTAAATCATCGTCTGGTCATAAACTGTGACGCTCCATGCTGCTTTGAATTGCGGAGATCGTGGACATCGTGCCCCAGTTTAAACCCAGGGTTTGGCTATTGTACTCAATTTGTATATAATATTAGCCTTAACTGAACATTTTCATGACTAAACTGGTATGATCCTTCCATTTAAAAAAAAAAAAAAAAAAAGATGTATCAATCATTCCTTTTGATGTTATTTTCATGTCATGCCTACTCACCAAATTTTGAGCATGTCCAAAGACCACAAAAACGGACCATTTACCTCGAATTAGACGACTACCTACGAAAATATATTCAATTACCCTCAAACTAAAATTCACTTGTACATTCGGCAATGATTGCTTACATGTGAGGTAGGCTTAAGATAGACTAAACCAGCCATAGCGAAGCAGCAGCTTGAAAGCAAAATCATGGTGTGCTGCAACATTTATCTTTTTGTCTTCACAGTGGCATTGGAAGTTACTGTACATGATTTTCATGCTAAGCGGGAGAACAGATACAGTACAATTTATTAATAAAAATCATCTTACAATATTCACTACAACAAAATTTTTCACCAGTTGCTCTTGAGAATGTTCCAGGAAAATATTAAACCTTCCTCAAATGAAGATTAATCCAAGCAAGTCAGCAACTATTTGTATTATCAATAAATACTGTGAGAGTAACATTTCAACACTAGAAGAAAACCACACCCAACAGTGGCCCAGAAGCCAATTATGTTTAGTGGTATGTTGGTATCTCTTTATGATTGTTTTTATTATTAGAGTAGTAGAGGCAGTGAAAAGAGTGAAGCTCTTTTATATGCAATTCAGGCTGGAATCTTATCTGAAGGATTATTCCAGCCAAGCACAAATATTTTTATCAAATAATTTTATACTTATGCATTTAATTAATATCATCCACAAAATCTCACCATGAAGACTGCATTAAATTGTTCCCTCTCCAACTAAAAGAGTCCATTTAAAACTAAAATTCATTGTGTTATTCAGAAATATTCCAGTAACACCCTGAAAGCATCATAAAACAGTGGAGAAAGACACCTTTTAAACAAGCCCCCAATATCAGCTCAAGATGATAAAATTTTCCACCAGATGGGCCCAAAAGAAGATTCACCCTGTTTTGTATCGCAGGATTCCACAGGTACAAAAAAAGTCCTTATTATACAATGATTTTTTGTGCCATAATTATTCATTTTCATTCATTTTCTGAATCAATTAAACCTAATTGGGGTCGCGGGGAGGCTGGCACCCATCTCAGCAGACTCTGGGCGAGGGCAGGGGACACATTGCACAGCTCACTAGGCCATCGCAGGCCGGAAACACACTGACGTCAATGCACCCTACTCTTGACGAAAATCAGCAATGGTTCTTTTACATGCCTCTCACCATAGACAGTGAAAGACAAGGCCGACCTTTGATAACCCAGTTAGCTAAAACTGGGGGGACAGCATTGACAACCAGTTGATAGTGGGGTTTCAACCCCTGACCTTGGGATCAGTAATCCAGCACCCTACCACCAGGCCACCACTGCCCCCGTGCCATAATTAACCATCATCAATTTATTATAGAAAAAAAAACCCAAAAAACTTTGCTGTATGTAAATCAAGTAACACAGGATTAACCGAGGTACAGCAAAAGAGTTAATCCCATTAATCCCATCAAACACACACACACACACACACACACACACACACACACACACACAGAGAGAGAGCGAGAGAGACAAGAGCAGCAACTGGAACTGCTCTATCAACAGGAAACCTGTCTCTGGCAAATAAAAATATGCATGTTGCTTGTCCAACAGATTCCATGTGTTGTTTTATCTTTTTCATGTTTTTTTTATATTAACTATTTATTACTTTTACAAGGATAATCGGAGATGTTTTGTTTGAAAGGAATGCTTATTCACTTGTAGACTTTATTGTGATTTTAATTTATGTTTAAATGTGTGCGTCCATGAGTTTCCATAATTGAGGTTATAACTTTTATTTAGGAATTAAGAACTTTTATATAGGATTTAGGAATTACAGTCGAGGTATAACCAATTGGACTTCATATTAAACTATAGTGAAGTTTCTCCAACATGGTTTGTATTTTTTATGGTTTTGCCCAGAAGATGACTCTTCTAAAAAAATGAATTAGGACTACATTTATCATTACAGATATAAGATCAGAAACACTTCATGTTAAACTCTCATGGTTTGTATTTTTATCTGGTTTCACCCAAATGAGGATGGGTTTCCCTTTTGTGTCTGGTTCCTCTCAAGGTTTCTTCCTCATGTCAATTGAGGGAGTTTTTCCTTGCCACTGTCGCTGTGGGCTTGCTCATTAGGGATATGTAGAGTTTATAGAAGAAATGTTTAAATTTCTATTGAAAGTTTGTTTCACTATGTAAAGCTGCTTTGCAATGTCAATGTTGATTGTAAAAAGTGCTATACAAATGAAATTGAATTGAATTGAATTGAAATACTGTACCTAGAGGCCAAAACCTGCCCAGAACACACCCTCAGGATGAGTTTGAAAACCTGATCCCTAATTTACATGTTTGCCAATTCATTAGTTAACTCTCAACAAAAGTTCCATGCAGAGATGAACTCTGGGGACAGTCACAACAATCTTCTTCACAGTACAGTATGCAGTTTTAAGGGCAGTTCTGTTATTCAGTATGGACAGTACCCAAATGGTGTATTAATGGGTACTTTCATAAGGCTCTTCAAAAAAGTGTCTTGTAACACTTTGGAAGAAAAGGTGTGGAAGTATGCATAGAGTCTGAGAAAACAGCACAGAGCAGTGTGGCAAAAGAAAGATAAACAACAGGGGGAACCTTCCAGATGAACTTAAGCGGTTGACACCAGGCCAGCTTGCCACCAAGAAAAACCCATAAAGATACCACTTCCGTAGAGCATGCCAAGATACAGTGCCGAGAGCACTCCATATCAACACGTGACTAACCATCTCGAAACGGGAACCTGATTCAGACAAAATGAATTGGTAGCACAGCTTTCTAACATTTTATTAACTCATGGTGCCTTTTTGTTTAAACCGTCTTAAGTACAACCTGTCACAGCCCAACTCAAGAACTGTGACCAAGATGGAGGTGGCACAAATCACCATTCACGAAACAAAAGTACACTTCACCCTCAATTTCCCAGATTATTAGGGGGGATAGGCTGTCCGGGAACTTCAAAAGTCCGTCAATCGTTAATGTCCGGGGTTCCTACCCTTTCCAGTACATTTACCATAATCGGTCCGGCAATCGCCATTATTCAGCAGCAGTCCCAGACTTTTACAACACTTATCCGACACTCAATACACAATATTGTGTTTCCACAAACTTAAGGAGCTTTATCAGCACATTCTTTTATCACATTCATTTTAAATGTGGGTTTCCCGCTCGTCGTCACTGCCCTCACTTTCACTTTCACTTAGCTCTCCCGTCACTGATGCCACTTGGACATTACTTCATGCCCCTCTGCTGCTTCATTTTCGTACATACAGTACACTCGGACGGGAATGGGCCGGACAGGAGGTAAGTTTGAAAATCATGACCGACCCGGACTTCCATCATCGATTCCCGGACTCGTCTGAGCATTTGTCAGGCAATACCAAATAATGTCCAGTGCTGGATTTTGTACGGGAAATCTGAAGTCTGGGAAAAAGGGGTACGAGAAATTGAGGCTGAAGTGTATTTAATTATAGCCAAGGTTAATAAACTTTGCAACCAAACACAACTAAAGCTAACAAAATGGCGGCTGTCACCAAAATTGGCCAAAAAACAGAAACCATCCCCAATGACCACCAGATGCCAAAATGAAGGTTCTTTTATCTGGAGCACACACCAGGCCCAGGTGTAGCTTATTCTACTGATCAGCCTTCACCCACCACCTGCAACAAGGAAAAGCTAAAGAGACAAAAATGAACACCTATTGCCAGGTAAAGTTATTACACCATCATTACACTCTCTGGCTGGTCTCAGACATAATCCAGTTTGCCAATATTATGTCTCCATTGTCTCCAATCTGTTCTGGTCAGTCATTTTCATAATCCATTCATCATTTATCTTGACTAGTCTTTCTGTCTTTGTTGAGTGTTAGTGATAGTTTCTTGTGTGCTAACCTAAACTCTTTAAACATTTACTTTCCATTTAATTGTAACAATTTTATTTTTTTTTTATTTTTATTTAAATTTTTATTATTATTATTTATTTTATTTTTTTTTGCCAACTGCGAAATAACAGGCACGAAAAGGTTTGAGCACAATTATGCCATTTTAGCCTCACTCCAGCTTAGTTTAGCTTAGCTTAACTTAGCTGCCCAAACATTTAAGGATTCATTATAATTTTTTATTTACTTTTAATTCTTTAAATGGCCTTGCTCCTTCCTCTCTCTGACTTACTTCAGCTGTATAGACCCATTATATTTATTAGGTGACTTCCTACAAATTAATGGTGGATAAAATACATTATTGTTAAATAAATTTCAACATACAGTATCTCATGTGGCTGCAAGCAATTTACAAGGCCCCAATCATAAAGTTTGACTAGAAATTAAAATTCCTTGTCCAAAGCTAAACAAGTGAGTGAGTGCACACACTCAAAATCAGCATTTCAAAAGAGGTGGGGAAGCAGCTTTCTGAAGAACTATCTATCTATCTATCTATCTATCTATCTATCTATCTATCTATCCATCTATCTATTTATTTATTTATTTAAATTTATTTATTTATTTATTTATTTATTTGGGGGGGGGGTAGTAATTATACTGTGGTGCTCCATTGGTGTCCAGAAAAAAAAAAATAATACATTTCCGAAAATAAGTATCATATCTGACCTTTAACCTCTCCAAAATTTCATGCAGAATATTCCATCTTTAGAGTATTTATGGCAGTCTTTTATTATACTATGTTTCTTGGGAATGTGAATAGACAATCAGCAGCAATAGTACAAGCCCCATGTGACTGTTATGATTCTAGAAAGTTATAGAGAGTCATCAGTCATTTAGTTCTCAGTTTCCCTGTTTACATGCTTGGGTCTTTTAGCCAGTTATTTCTGCATTTATGGCTTATAGATGTAAAAGAATAATATTCTGTCAGTTGTGGTTTACAGATTTAAGTCATCTCTCTGCCTCACTCTCTGCTTAGGGCAATTGTTTACTTGGACAAGATGAAGGGAGTGATGAAAATGAGCTTCCTCAACAGAAAATTGGCTGCTGACAGTCACCCTCATTTTCCTATAAATCCCTCTCAGGACTATAACTGCTGCTTTTGAAATGATAGTGATCTTGGCGCTCGGCACTTGTGCTGGTGGCTTGACAAGCACTACAACTTGACCTGATGCTACACAGGCTGAGAAGAACATTTGCATTATTGTGATTGTAATCAGAGTGCAGCTTGCCACATCTTTCTAGGTGTAAAATACTGGGGGGTTATATTATAGACTTTTTAAAATTTCATGCTTAAATTTACTGTGTTGTTAAAACCTATGTTGTTATAGCTTTCTCCTGCTCACCCCATAGCAAATAAAAGAGCTTCTGATTTTGGCATGTACTCCTCGAACTTTTACAGACCTGAAGGTCGATCTGATTAAGACTGGGTGTTTTTATTGTGTGTGAGTCTGGGCAGTCATGCATGAGCCTCTATTTTTGGACTTCAGTTTTAATAAATCTGTTTTTGTTTTGTTGTTGTTTTTTGTATGTATGTCATGTAAGTCAGCAGTACATAACAACCGATCAGCATTAACTGGTAATGGGCATGCATGGACAACGGACATGACACGGGACAACCATCCAAACCATATTCCATCCCTTAGCAAAAAGTAGTACACTTAAAGTTTATTTTATTAAGTTTACTTGAAAAATACTTTATTCTATTAGTATTGATGTACTTAGACTTTTCTTTATACTATTCAGTATAAACCGAGTATACTTCACTATACTATTCTGAAATACATAAAACATAGTATATAATAAGTAAACTTCAAGTATACTGTGTCAGTTTTAGTATAAAATTAGTATACTTGCAGTACACTTGAATAAACTACTTTTTGCTAAGGGATGACAAAGGTGCTCCACTTGGGAGCTCCACTATTGTTATGCTTGCTCTCTTTTGCTCCTATTTTGTATCATGCATTCAGTTTATTCTTTCTCCCTAGCTCTTAGAATATTCAGATAAAAGGGAAACAATTTCTTATATTAGCACATAATGACATAATGACATTGTGTATCTTCCATTTATGAGCAAACTACAAACTTACTTTGCCTACGTATTGCTTTCCACTTCCAGTCCACTCCTCCAGAAGAAAGAAACTATTCCACATCCACCCACGCTTAGAACGGTGCAGCGTTCCTGTATCCCTATCAGCTGTGCCAAATCCAGGCACTGGGCGGAGCAGGGCAGAGCTCCACTTCAGGATGGACAACAGCAGGAGCAAAGTGAGATACGTTATCATTGTATCCAGTCACTCCTGGAGAGTCCTTAATAAGATATCAATTAGCTGCTTGAATGTTGTTTGGGAGAGACAGCTGAATGAGAATTATAACAGAGTAGGATATCCCATCCTTAGTTGTCTTTTCTTCTCTTTTGTTCAGACCTGCAAGGAGGCAAGAGAAGATTGATGAGGCACAAAATTGTGCACCATGCTATGGTTTCTTTATTGATTCCCTCCATAAAGATTACAGCAATTGAACAGCTTTAAGTTTGCTGTCAGTAGAAATGCCTAAAAAGTTAAAAACAGTTTTTAATTGAACCATTTTGGAATAATACCAAGGAATAGCAAATACTTCAAAAGCATATTTGTAAACATTTATTATGTCACACATAATCTAGAAAAATCTAGAGTGAACTGCAGTGATTTCCTTAAGGTTCTGATTACATACAGTATACATCTATGGTACACAGTAAACAAGGCAGCCAGCTTAGCTAAACCCACAATGACTCACTGAAGCACAGTGTGCCCCAAGAGCACTGCTGGTAATTTAGGGGGTGCATGCATAATTTATGGTCTTTTGGATCTTAATCCTAATAAATTGCTCTCTCTTTGTTCCATGAGAACCAATTTTCAAGAAAAGTGTCAATGCCAAAGTGTCATGCCAGCCTGATGGGCATTTATATCCCCACTGTATATTTGTGTGAAATCACAAGCAAATCAGGACCAAATTTATAATATCCCTCGCTTACCAGCCTTGCCTCGGAGTTGAGTACACCATCATCTAACTGTGCTTAACAGTGTCTACACCCACCTGGACAAGCCAGTGAGCACTGAGAGGGTCATGTTTTTTTTACTTTTCCAGTGCATTCAACACCATCAGGGCTGAGAAGCTGACAGTGACGCAGGTGGATGCCTCTCTTGTGTCCTGGATTGTGGACTACCTGACCAGAAGACCACAGTATGTGTGCCTGCAACACTGCGTGTCGGCCACAGTGGTCAGCAACACCGGAGCATGACAAGGGACCGTCCTCTCCCCTTTTCTATTCACCCTCTACACAACTGACTTCAGCTACTGCACAGAGGCCTGCCATCTTTAGAAGTTTTCTGATGACTCTGCTGTAGTTGAATGTATCAGTGGAGGTGAGAAGACAGAATATCGGGCTGCCGTGGACTCCTTTGTCACGTGGCGTAAGCAGAATCATCTGCAGCTTAAAGTGACAAAGACCAAGGAACTGATTGTGGATTTTAGAAAAACACCAGCAGCCCCATGTTTCCATCCAGGGGTTCAATGTGGAAATGGTGGAGGATTACAGATACCTTGGAGTTCATATTGACAATAAACTGGACTGGGTTAAGAACACTACCGCACTTTACAAAAAGCACCAGAGCCGTCTCTATTTTTTGAGGGGGCTAAGGTCATTTAATATCTGCCGTACACTGCTTAGGATGTTTTATGAGTCTGTTGTGGCCAGCGCTATTCTCTATGCTGTTGAATGCTGGGGCAGCAGGCTGAGGGTTGCAGACACAAACAAACTGATCTGCAAGGCCAGTAACGTTGTGGGGATGGAGCTGGACTCTGATAGTAGTGTCGGAAAGGCGAATGCTAGCCAAAATAAAGATAATATTGAACAATTCCTCCCACCCACTTCAAAACCTGCTAATCAGTCACAGGAGCACGTTCAGTGAGAGACTGATACCACCTAAATGCTCCACTGAACAACACAGGAAATTATTCCTACCTGTGGCCATTCAACTCCTCCATATAGCAACAACATCCACTGTTATACATTTGCATTTTGCACTACATGCCAGGGTAGACCGGAATTAGGACCTGGGTCTCCGGATCAAGAGTCTGTTACTATACGGAGTACGCTGTGCACAAGATGGAGGACCCAAAAGCAGAGGCAGTCACGAAAGGTGAAGTTAAAGTTTCAGTAAAGTTCAGAAGAGAACACACAAAAATATCCAAGCAGGCTCAACCAATGTCTTTATCAAACAGGCAGTAAAAACACAGAAGCAATGCAAAGGAAGACACACACACACACACACACACACACAAAACTTTTTTCTAAAAGCTTTTTGGATGTAAATCTCAGAAGACAGCAGCAATCCAAAAACAAGCTCTCAGTTTAACAAAAATACAGAGGAGGGTGAAAACACAAGTCAGGTCTCAAAAAACAGACTTGTGGACAGTTAGACAGATGCAGCACTCACAGTGAACACTCAAAGACTGAACAAAAACAAGTGTGGAACCAAGTGCTTAAATACAACAGGGTCATAGTCCAGGCTCTGACACTACATTTACATACTACTGTTTATCAAATTGATAATTCTGTACATATTACTCCATGACAGGATTCATTCTGTATCTGTTAATATGTATATTAATAACTTCTAATTTTAGACTTACACACACATAAAAAATAAATAAATAAAATATACACATACATACATACATACATACATACATACATACATACATACATACATACAGTGCCTTGCAAAAGTATTTACCTGCCTTGGCATTTTTCATGTTTTGTTGCCTCACAACCTGAAATTAAAATGGATTGTTTGAAGGTTTGCATCATTTCATTTAAAGAACATGCCTACAACTTTGAAGATGTGATTTCTTTTTTTTTAGCGTGAAGCAAACAACAAATAGGACAAAATAACCGAAAACTTTTGCATGTACTATTCACCTATACAGCTGCAGGTCACTATGGATAAGTCTCTATGAACTTGCCGTATCTTGCCACTATTGTTTTTGCTCATTCCTCAAGGCAAAACTACTCCAGCTCCTTCATGATGGATGGTTTCCGCTTGTGAACAGCAATCTTCAAGTCTGACCACAGATTCTCAATTGAATTGAGGTCTGGGCTTTGACTAGGCCATTCCAACACACTTAATTGTTTCCTCTTAAACCACTCAAGCATAGCTTTAGCAGTATGCTTCGGGTCATTGTCCTGCTTGAAGGTGAACCTTTGTTCCAGTCTCAAATCACAGGCAGACTGAAATTTTTTAAGACTTTGAAAGTTTTGCTCAAGAATATCCCTGTATTAAGTACCATCCATCTTTCCCTCAACTCGGATCAGTTTCCCATTCCCTGCTGCTGAAAAACTCACAACACGACGGCATGTTCATTACCATGTTTCACTGTGGGGATGGTGTTCTTGGGGTGATGGGATGTGTTGGGTTTGCGCCAGACATACTGTTTTCCGGCTCCCGAGTGGCGCATCGACATGGTGCACGACTATCAACCCGGAGATTGCAAGTTCGAATCCGGATTGATGCCACAGCCATATGCTCACTTCCCTGTCACTCACAGCGATCACCAGCCAATCATGGGCGTCTGTGAGCTCATTTGAATTTCAAAAATAAATAAATAAATTTAAAAAAAGACACAGCGTTTTCCTTGGTGGCCAAAAAATTTAATTTTAGTCTAATCTGACCAGAATGTTTTGATAAATATGTCATGTCATGTCATTTTCTGAACCGCTTATTCCTAATTAGGGTCGCGGGGAGGCTGGCGCCCATCTCAGC
>JAQMYF010000021.1:34769691-34781442 GCA_030014195.1 Neosilurus mollespiculum
CTATGTAAAGCTGCTTTGTGACAATGTCAATTGTAAAAAGCGCTATACAAATAAAACTGAATTGAATTGAATTAATCTACATTTCTGTATAAGCATAAAGGAAAATAGTTATTTTCGCCAAAGCATATGGCTTTTTTGTTGTTGTTTTTTTGTTGTTGTATTTTGCATGTTTTTTTATGTAATATTTTTTTAGTATTTCGAACAACTTTGCATTACCAAATAGCTTTATAAGATGGACAAGTAACTGGTGCTCCTTGCCTTGATGCTTGTTTGTTTTTTGTATGCATCTGTCTCTATGCTTTGCTTTAATAGAAATTTGAAACCTGTTGCTCCCCATAATCTACATTTCTGTATAAGCATAAAGGAAAATAGTTGTATTCACCAAAGCATATGGCTTTTTTGTTGTTGTTTTTTTTGTTGTTGTTTTTTGCTTGTTTTTTTTTCATGTAATATTGTTTTACTATTTCAAACAACTTTGCATTACCAACTAGCTTTACAAGATGGACAAGTAACTTTTGGCCAACAGGGAAGGAAGAAACAAATAATAAAACTTGAGCACCACTGTGCTCAGGGTCCCTGGCAGCCCGCATGTACTTTAAGTCTGGGGAGGGAGAGCCAGGAGGGACAACACTCTCCAGTATTTTAAATTTAGCATTTAAAATGCTTCAGTCATTCTTGTAGACTTTAAGGGGAAATAAAGTAATGTTTAAGTGTGTTGAGACCACTAACCCAATGACTATTTTTGCAAAACTTTTAATTTGTTTTATGTTAAAGCAAAAACGCACTAACATGAACAGAATCTGCATTTAACAATAGTTGATCAATTCTCAGTGATCATATACTGTATTCACCTTATTATTCCCCTGTTCTAAAATGACAGGCATCAACCAAGCCTACCCACAAGCAGAACACAAATACAACAACAATATATACTGTAGATTACACATTACCTACTCTAGGTTACACAGGCAGTAACACATACTCAACAATACAAAATTTGAAAATCACCTAATATGAACTATTTGGAGCCAACAACTTCTGATAATGATCCCGTCTTGATCCTGGTGGATCACTAGCCGCATGGCAAACTAGCTCTTACACACACTGCTTTCTCTCTCACTCTCTCTCTCTCTCTCATACACACACACACACACACACACACAAGCGCACACACTATAATACTCTTTCACACACAGTAATCATACTTTCTCACACATGCTATCAAAATCTCTGACACACTATAAATTCTCTTACACACACACACTCATACCCTCACACAAACACTATTCACACACACACACACACACACACACACACACACACACACACACACACACACACACACACACTATCATGTTCTCTTATTCTCTTAGTATCGTGAATGTGCGTAAGTTTAAAGGTGTGTGATAGAGTATGATAGTGTGTGTGTGTGTGTGTGTGTAAGACAGTTTAAAGGTGTGTGATAGAGTATGATAGTGTGTGTGTAAGAGGGAATAGTAGTGTGTGAAAAAGGGTATAATAGTGTTTGTAAGAAAGTTTGTTTGGGAGTTTGATAGTGTGTGTAACAGAGCATAATAGTGTGTGTATATGAGTGTATAAGAGTGTGTATAAGAGAGTATGGTAATGTGTATATGACAGTTTGTGTAAAATAGAAGAAAGTTTAATTGGATTAGAAACAATCCTAAATTCTCAGCTCCTGGTTGGTCATCTTTAAATAAATAATAAAAAAAGCAGGACAGCCTGCCTTCCCAGTCATGATTAATATGTACAAATGGTGGACTGATGTCTAGTTTCACTGGTTTTTGCATCTTTTTTTCCCATAAATATTTACTTTATGCCAACATTGCCTTATTACTGTTTCACTGTTGCAAATGTGCCAGTCCTTTAAATCTAGCTTAAAGTCAAAGCTAACACTCCACTTTGTTGTGTGTGTTGTGTTGTGTCCGTGTATTGTGTCAGCATGAATAAATACAAGCTAGAAAATTTAAAACTGTTCGAAAATTAAAATTTCATTGTGTTTCGGCTCTCCTTGGTGAAAAGGCTTTTCTTGCTTTGATATATCTTTTTACTACATGAGCCACCACACTGCACCTTTATATTTTGTACCACTTCAAAAGAACATCTACACCCATTTTAATCTGTGTCAGTAACAACCTAATAAAACTGACTTCTAGCCATCTGTTCTAACTGTGAATGTGAAGTGTTACTTATTGTTCTTCTATTTACTTTATAGTCCACTTTTTTAAGTTCCATATGCAGTGCTCTCAAGTCTTACATGCCACACCTTGTACTTCTCATGCTATGAGGAAGGACAAAGCTTGTCAAGGTGCCCCATTATAAAGAATTTATAGTGAACTAATAGCTTACTATCAGCCATTCAAAAAATCAGACAATAGTTTTTGGTAAATTTTAAAAGAAGTTCTTGACTTCTTCCCACATTTTCTGTCAGCTCATCTGCTTTAGGTCTAGAAGATGTTGGTTTCTGTTAAGTCCTTTTTTTTTTGTCTCTTCTTCTGTGCCTCCGGCTGCTTCTTTAACTGTTTAGTGCTATTTTGCTGATTTTTCAATTGGTTTCAAACTATTTGGAGGAGAGACTCAGTAGTTCAGCACATATGTTTTCTTGTACAGCTATGATCTTTGGAAATCAAGGGTTTTGTCTGTTCAGCCGAGTGGTATACACTTAATAGCAGGATAAAGCCATTGCCACTCTTCTCTTCTGCTCAGATAATAGCAGAAGTCACTTTCACATTCAAGTGTAAGTTTGTTTGCAGAGTAATAGCTCATTCATTCATTTTCTCAACTGCTTATTCTTAATTATGGTCACGGGGAGGCTGGCGCCCATCTCATCTAACTCTGGGCAAGGCGAGAGTACACCCTGGACAGCTCACAAGGCCATCACAGAACAGAAACATGCTGATGGCAACCCAATGCCCTACTCTTTATGAATGACAGCAATGGCTTACATGCCTCTCACAGGCACAGACAGTGAGAGACATGGCTGGCCTTTGATAACCCAGTTAGCTGCTCTGCGGGGACAGCAGTAACAACTTGGTGATAGTGGGGCTTGAACCCCCGACCCTACTTCCCGGCCACCACTGCCCCTAAGTGTAGTAGCATAATGCATTATTGTGAGATATTATAATGTGAACAAATATTTAAATTCCAGTGAATTCACAGAGTACCATCGACATTGTCTAAAGAATGGACCTTCATTTATTTCACAGAAGTCAAAACACAGTAATTATGTGATTTACATATGCATAAGATTAATGCTGACATCTATTACAGTTCCAATCAGATTTTGTATGGAGTTTGATTGGCTGAATTTTTAAAGTTTCTATAAATAAGGTTTACCATTTTTTTAATTAGTTATAATGTATTAAAGAGTATCTATAAGTGTAATTTAAGTGTATTTATAAATTAAGTACATAGAATTGGTAATCTTTTCCCTGTGTGTGTGTGTACATATATACAATCACTGGTAAGGCACTGGCGCACAGACCTCTAAAATACAGTATAGTTTGACGCTTTCTTTCATGAAAACCACTCATGATCACAAAGAAAGCAATCCATTTACTTGTGTGGCAGTTTCAAAGAGCGGCTTTTAAAAGTTGCAACAGTGGAATGATGAAAAGCAAGATATATGCAGAAACATATACAAATAAAAATGCCAGCCATCTCTGCAGAATGCAAGCATTTAACATTCTGTCAACATCAGTGCCGCTGCTTGTCTGATGCATGTCAACATCATCTTTTGATGACAACAGAGTATTAAAATCTTGGGAAATAAATATTGAGTTAAAAAAAAGAATGCCTAGGACATGCCACATAGCTCTGCATAAATGCTGACTAATTTCATTTATAATGCAGCACTTGCAGTTCACATATTTGCTAACCTATTTCTCTCAGGTGGCTCTATTATGATATTGAAGGGAAAACATCAAAAACCAAAACATTCAAGCACTGCACTTTATTTACTTTGCAGCGTAGGCCAAAACTGATGAAACTAAAATTGGGTCAGGTCTTGCTCACAATAAACAGTTCCTGCAACTTTGCAAGCATCTAACTAATTAAGATGCATCAAGCTGACATTTTAGAGAGAGAGAGAGAGCAAAATTGTTTTAAAAAATTTGCCATTGTAATGTAGCGATCTGTGGAAAGATTAGTAGGTTTTTTTTTTGTTTGTTTGTTTTTTTTCCCCCCAGATCCACAATTTTCCCCCCAGATCCACATATTCATATTATATTTATATTGGTAACAGTAGATTAACTTTAGATGTACTGACTATTTTCATGGAAAAATGTTTCCTAGTTGGGATTGATAGATTCCAGAGTCTATCCCAGAAACCCTGCAGGGCCATCGTAGGGCAGCATCCACACATATATTCAAACCTGGGGCAATTTACAGAAGCCAGTCCAACTAGTGACATATTTTAGAGAGATGGGGAGACCAGAGAAAAACGACAAGTTCAGGATCAAATCTGAGATGCAGAATCTGTGAATCATGCACCACCACACAGTCTTGCACAGACTTTCATTTATAAAACTGCACATTATGACAGACCCACAGACCATATTTTAATATACCTATATAACATACAGTGTATGTCTGGGTTATTAAAATAGCTCTTTTTTGTTTTTTGGTTTGTTTTTTGTATGTTTTTAATAGTGGAGCTCCTGTGTGGATGTTCTCCCTTGCCTCGCGATTGGTGAATAATTATCATTTACTCATTCTGTATCATTTGTGAAAGGACATGATGGGCAGCACTGATTAAGGAACCTGTGGAATGTTTTCAATAAATGTCAGTATTTTCTGTGCTTATGTTCTGTGCTTATATTCTGTGCTTATGAAGTCAAAGCTGGATATAAGTGAGCAATACCACATTTTATTAGGCCTAAATAAATAAATAAATGTTGTTTCCCTTAACGGGCTCAAAAAAAAAAAAAAAAAAAAAAAAAAAAAAAAAAGAAAGGGGTTGGATTTTTTTTTCTCGCAATTATATGCTGTACCCCAAATACCATAAATGAATTTATATCAGAACTCAAGTGTCCAAAAACATAATTTTTTTGTATTTGTAAATGTGAACAATAAATTGCAAGTAAAGATTTATATAAAATGAAACACCATTCAACTTAAATACTCTTAAATAAGCACTACATGCTACTAGCACAATCATGATTCATGGAGAGCTTCTTCTAGCTCTTGTAGAATCTTGTCAGTGTAGACCTTGGCTTGCTTCTCCCTACACTTTGTGTTGTGCAGATCAATCTGTAGTCAGTCTGCCAGCTGTAGTCTATAGTATTTACCACCTGTGCCTAGAACGCTTTGCAACTATCCATAAATATCAGCATGACTATGGTAATACAAGGAAAAAACACTTACTGATGAAAAGATTTCTTTGTGACCTTCTGCACGGTTTTCATAGCCAACAGCGCAACAAGAACCATTTTAACACAGAAATAATACAAATCCACAACACAAACCTGGCACCACTAGGTTTTTTTTGCCATGACCGGACCTAAGAGAGAGGGGCGGTGCACAGTTTAGATTATTCTCTACGTCATTGGCCCAAACTAAGTTAGCCAATAGAATAAAGTGCTGCAACTGGCTGCACTCTAAAATTCATTCTCATTAGTTGATTCTGCAAGTCAATAATAAATAAGAAGTGCTCATGCTGACTCCATACGTCAATGTCACATAAACAAAATAACCAGCTGGCAGGTGCCTCGAAGCATAAAAAAATCTGATCTATCACAAAACTGAGAGGTTGGTCAGTTTTTTTTTCTTTTTTTGTCCTGGCCTGACGAGTCCTTGCCAGAGTCAGCTGAGATGGGCGCCAGCCTCCCCGCGACCCTAATTAGGATTAAGCAGTTCAGAAAATGAAGGAATTAATTATTATTATTATTATTATTAGCTTGTCAGTCAGTCAGTCAGTCATCAATCAGTCATTTTCCGGCATTACAATTGTGCTCTAGGTGTTGTAATCCCTAGTAAAACACCTATGCACAACTGCTCTTTATTGATTTTAGTTTAGCATTTAACACAATCTGGCCAAGCAAACTCCAACCCAAATTACATAACCTTGGACTGAACACCACATTGTGTAATTGGATTTTGGACTTTTTAACATCCCGTTCACAGAGTGTTGGAGTTGGTAAACAGACTTCACTCACCCTTCCTATTAACACTGGGGCCCCTCAAGGGTGCATGCTCAGTCCGCTGCACTACACACTTTTCACATATGACTGCTGTGCCTCTTTCCCAACTAATTTGATGGTAAAATTTGCTGATGACACCACACTGTTCAGATGCTCATCAGATGCTCAGATGCTCATCCAATGATGAGTCAGCTTACAGAACTGAGGTACAACATCTGGCCTCATGGTGTGAAAATCACAGCTTGGCCCCTTAACATTAAAAACACCAAGGAGATGATCGTGGATTTGTGGAATAAGAAACAATCCGTTTCCGTTCCACTGACCATTGAGAGTGAGTTGGTGGAGAGAGTGTCAAATTTCAAGTTCCTGGGTGATTGTTACAGAGGACCTATACTGGGGCATTAACATCACCTTAGCTGTAGGAAAAGCCCAACAATGTCTCTTCTATCTGAGGAAAGTGAAGAATGCCAACATTCCTTAGCAACTCTTGGTTAACTTCTACCACTGTGCAATTGGTAGTATGTTGACCAATGGTCTCCTGGTGTGGTTCTCTAGCTGCACTGTGGCTGAGCGGCAAGCACTCCAGAGGGTGGTAAAGCCAGCAGGTAGAATCATCAGGACCATTCTCCCAGAGGTAAGACTTGAATATTGCTCTGGTGCACTTTAAATAAGTCTGCTGAACTGTACTGATATCATTGCACTTTATATTCTATAACCTTTTTTCCATCTTATAACTCTTTATATCTTATATTTTCTTTTCTTTATATCATATAACTTCTTCAACTTCTGTAACTTAATGCCAGTATGAAGATTCTCAACTGATATCATCTTGTTTTATACAACAATCACAATAAATATTGAATTGAATTAATCCAGGTTCGGGTCGTGGGGGCAGCAGACTAAGAAGTGAGGTCCAGACATCCCTCTCCACAGCCACTTCCTCCAGCTCTTCCAGCTACAACTGGCTCTTCTCAACACAGAGGTTCTACTCCGAGCTCCTCCCAGATGGCTGAGCTTCTCACCCAATCTCTAAGGGAAAGCCCCGCCACCCTGTGGAGGAAGCTCATTTCAGACGCCTGTATCTGAGATCTTGTTCTTTCGGTCACTACCCAAAGCTCGTGACCATAGGTGATGGTTGGAACGTTGATAGACTGGTAAATTGCCTTTTGGCTCAACTCCCTCTTCGCCATGACAGACTAGTACAAGCTCCACTTTACAGCAGAGGCTGCCCGTCTGTCAATCTCCTGTTCCATTTTTCCATCACTCGTGAACAAGACCCCGAAATACTTAAACTCCTCCACTTGGGGCAGGACCTCATTCCAGACCCGGAGGGAACCATGGCCTCGAACTTGGAGGTGCTGATTCTCATCTCGGCTGCTTCGCACTCAGTTGCAAATCGCTTCAATGAGAGCTCTTCCTAAAACAGACTAACAGACGCCAACTCTTATTTCATTGCAAAATGTTCTCTTTGCAAGTCATGAGTCAGAAAAAGGAAAAATATGAGCCAGTGTACTTCTTTAGTGACATAAGTAACAAGTTGTGCCCTTTACTATCTCACAGAATTTTGTAATTAACTTCATTACTCCAACACAAAGCTTAAACACCTCTTGCTTTCTTGTTGCATCAGTAGTAGGTTGTGCTAGTTTATTTTTGATGTATGCTTGTTCTCTCTGATCCTACTTCATAGAGAATATTAAGGATGTCCTGTTTACTCCCAACGAACTAAGATTTTTCTGACACCATAATATCTTGAATTAACAAAGTGAAATTGTATTGTCCTAGGTTAGCAGGCAGTAGTAACAATAAATATTATTTTTTGGAAAGGACAAAAAGTAAGTCCTTTCAAATTACTGGTGTAAAAAGTTTCTTTAAATTCTCATATTCTATTCAAATTAATTTTGAATACATTGATACCAAAATATGGTGGCATAGTGGCACAATGGTTAGCATGTTCACCTCACAGCAAGAAGGCCTGGGTTCAATTCCTAGGCTCAGACGTTTTTCTGTGGAGTCTGCATGTTTTCGCCTTGCTTGCATGGATTTCCTCCAGGTACTCTGGTTTCCAACCTCAGTCCAAAAACATGCAGTAGGCTAATTGGCTGTTCCAAATCACCCCTAGGTGTGAGTGTGAATGGTTGTATGTGTGTTGGTATTATAACGGTCTGGTGAGCTGTTCAGGGTGTACCCCGCCTTCGCCCATAGTCAGCTGAGATGGGCGCCAGCCGCCCCTTGACCCTAATTAGGATTAAGCAGTTTAGAAAATGAATGAATGAATGAATGAATGAATGAATACCACAATATACACTGCCTGACCAAAAAAAAGCACACACTAATATTTTCATATTTCATATTTTAGCCTTGATCACAGCATGTAATCTCCAGGACATTGTTGCTCCAGACGGTCAGGTCGAGGCTCAGTAACATTAATGTGGCAATAAAATTAAGTCATTTGATGACCTGAATATACTGAATGAGCAGGAATAGTTTATGAAGTGGTTTAATAACACTGGTGAGAAATGAGCCCAACTCTGTATGAAAATAAATGTTATGTTTCTTAAGTATGTTGAAATACTGCAATGATGATAATGGTTTGTATCTAAACTCAGAATAATATAAATAGTGTGCTGCCTAAAAGCGGAGCTCCAAAAATGTTTGCATTTATTTCCTGTAAACAAAAAATCAATAAATAAATAAAATAAAAAAATACATCCATAATATAATTTCCTGTATTTTCAATGGAATTTGGAAACTTATTTCTCCTCAAGAAGAAAAACCATTGACTAAAGAAGACAATTTCCACCAAGTGCACGGCAACTTTATTTCTGCCTAATGCTGCTACTGCCTATTTTAAACAGCTATGTCAAATTGTCTTGGGTGAGACTAACTTGATAAAAAAAATATATATAGAAAAAAAGCTTGCACTGTTAGATTACTTTTATTCAATGAGGGGAAATTAGATTTATATAGTTGTAATATTCAAGTAGAGAACCAAGCATATTTTACAAACATGCATACACTTACTGAATACTTTATTAGGTGTTCTACTAGATCTAAATCTAGCAAATCTTAAAACTCAAATCGAGGAACATTAAACTCATTGTCATGTTCATGAAACCAGATTGAGATGACTTTTGCTTAGTGACATGGTGCATTTTCATGCTGGAAATAGCCATTAGAAGATGAATAAATCATGGACATGAATTGACAGGCTTAAAATGTACCAAGAACACAGCGCCACTCCATTATCTCCACCAGCCTGGACAGTTGACATACAGTGAGGCAAGTTGGGTCTATGGACTTCTGCTCTTAACACCAACCCTCTGACCTTCCCCTTTATATGACATAACAGAAGACAAATTTCATCAATCTTGTTATTCTCTCTTGACCTGTCTCATCAACAAGGTGTTTCTTTCCTTTCTTTATTACACCATTCTGGGCAGTGGCTCAGTGGTTAGCACTATTGTCTCACAGCAAGGAGGTTCTGACTTCAAATCTCACAGCTGACAAGGTCTTTTTTGTGTGGAGTTTACATGCTATCCCTGTACTTGTGTGGGTTTCCTTCAGGTGCTCCAGTTTACTCCCTCTGTCCAAGGACATGCACATTAGGTCAACTGGCTACTTAAATTGCCCGGGTGCAAATGTGAGCATGGGCTTTGGGTTTTCCCATCAATAAATTGAGGACCTCTTCAGGGTGTACCCTACCTCTTCCCTGATGTATAAGCAGTATACTTAATAGATTGATTGATGAATGCCCAATTTTGTAAAAACAATGGAGACTATTTGCATAAAAAAAATAAAATAAAAATAAGAGAACAGCTGTTATAGAACTACTCAAACTAGTTTTCTACTAGAAGACCTGAAGCTCCTGGTCTGTATCTAGATGATTTTATGTATTGCACTTGTGTGGGCAGTATGTGGAATATGCAATTGCCACAAAATTGGTTGATTAAATACTAAAAGTAGGTGTAAAGATGATTCCAATAGTGAGAGTACAGTATAGGAGGCACAATATAAGTAATGCCCCATCTCACAAAATAGGCTGAAATAGCAAAATGTAATCTTTTCTTATTTAAGGTCTGAAAATTGTTGTTTATATTTCTTTCTGTCACTGCATTACCCCTATGGTCAAAGAGACAAAGTTGTCAGTCAAGCTGGTAAAGCTATTTTCCATTGTCAATAGAACAGAAGGGGAGAGCGCTTCCAATAGCGAAGGAGAGATTAAAGTGTGACTGAGCTGAGAGCAGCTCAATTCTTCTGCTGAGGTATTGACAGACAGATGAAGCTTGACCATCCCCCTTTCACTTTCTCTCTCTTTCTCTCTCACTCTCTCACCCACACACTCACATATTTTCAGTATTAATGCCTATTTACACTTCTGGTCTGAAACTAAACCAAAGAAAAAGTATAGGCAGTCTTACAGCTTATATAATTACATTACCAACATTATGATAGTAGCTTTTTGATTTTCAAAGAAAACAAGAAACTGCTGGCAATGCAATGCTAGTAAGCAGACCAGTCACAGTTGTTCCAGTCTGTATGACCATGACATGTAATATATAAAATAAGAATGTATATATGAAGAGCTTTTTTCAAAAACGTCATACATCCTTTTTTCTACCCACTGCCCAGTACCTTACCAACACCTTTGTTATTTGTATTAATACTAAATTGGTTTTAACACTCTCATCTAAAAAAATTAAAATCTCAAATTTGATATTTAAAACTAGCAGCAACACTAAAGTTTTGTTTTGTTTTTTTGTTTGTTTTTTTATTTTTTTTGTTTTTTTTGTTTTTCCCCAATATGCTATATATCCACATGATTTTTCTGTCAAATCACAATAAATCTATTAGGCACAACAAAGAGCATTAAAAATACTTTTTACACATGAAAAACAATTCTATGACTAGAACACTATAAAAAAAAAAAATAAATAAAAACTGGATGAAAAATCCACCAGCAATCTAGTTCATGTCAAAGTTAGTTAGACAGGGGTGTACAGTGTACCGGGGTACCTCACTCCTCATCACTAGCTGCAATGTCTGCATCATTTACAACTACAAAGGAATTAATTTAAGCCCTCCATAAAATTATTACTTTTAGCAAATAAATAACTGAAATGAACTACTCCCCAAACTTCCTCAAATAAATGTTACCTGATCCAGCATAATATGAATTAAGCAGATAATTTGATAGATTAGAATAGATTCAACTACAGAGTAAATGAAATACCGTTTATCTCATCTAATCAGAAGTGCAGAGAGCAGCATGTGCAATATATATATATAGTATATGTAGTATGTACAGTTAGGAGCAGTTATGTACAGATATAGATAAGGGCAGTGTAAAAAGTGGGAATAGTCATGCACAAATAAGTTATGTGAGCAGTTATGTACAGATAAAGGCAGTATAAAAGGTGGGGGAAAATTAGCATTAATTTACAGAAGAGCAATATACCGATGAAGTGTGGTAGATTTACAAATGTTCCATATTACTATATTACATAATTTACAGAAGAGCAAATATACAGAAGTAATATGGACACATATACAGGTTTGTTATGTGTGTGTGTGTGTGTGTGTGTATATATATATA
>JAQMYF010000021.1:34787848-34833789 GCA_030014195.1 Neosilurus mollespiculum
CCTGATATGCATTAAATCCAATAAGCATTCAAGTTTATACAGCTTGGAGTTGGAAATTATGGATAAAATGATATGGTAAAAATTATCACTTGCCTAATAATTGTGCACACTGTGTGTGTGTATGTGTGTGTGTATGTATGTATGTATGTATATATGTATGTATATATATATACACACACACACACACACATACATATATATATATATAGTGTGTGTGTATATATGTGTGTGTGTGTGTGTGTGTGTGTGTGTATATATATATATATATATATATATACACACATATACATATGTGTGTATGTATGTGTGTGTGTATATATGTGTGTGTGTGTGTGTGTGTGTGTGTGTGTGTGTGTGTATACACACATATATGTATGTGTGTATTTTTATTGATCCACTGTAGACATGTATAACATATATGCATAACATTTAATTTACAGTATTAATAACTTTTAAAAAATCGAAAGTCACATGGATAAGTGTGACTGTGTGTGCAAGCATTTCTGTGTATGCACATACATATACTGTGTATGAATGTATAAGCTGGGTAATGTGTAATAAATGCATTACTAAAACATACATTATCTTTCAAATACATTAAACTCCGGGACCCAGTAAGTCCGGGACCCAGTATTCACCCCCCAGCAGGGGTGAAGGAGAGAATGACAGCCTTTATTCCTTTTGCTCTCGATTCCCACCCTCTGTTGACTTACATCTTATGGGTTCTTCCTCTTCCAAAGTTCTGTTACTATAGGCAAATCAGATTGCTCTTAGTCTGATCTGGACATCAAATCATCCATCCAAAAGTTCAAATTTCATGAGGTGTCTTATAGTAATGGATCGCCTTTGACACCTATGGTAATTCACTACCATGTATTTCTATTTCCCTGAATATTGCTCTCTCTCTCTCTCTCTCTCTCTCTCTCTCTCCTGTTATTACTGTGGCTATCTTCACTTGTTATAACTGGTGTCAGGGCCTAAGGTGAGAGTCTTTTATCCATTTCTTTCACTTTTTATCAAGGATTTTTTTTAGAAAGCAGTTGTTCAGTGGTCCTTCTGGATTCCTCTATCTGACACTCATAAAGATCAAATTAACCATGAATGAACACAAGAGAGGGAAAGTAAACATTTTTTTTGCAAAGGCACAGAGAGAATAATGTAGAAAGCTACTTGAGGGAGAGGGGGACCAATATGGTCTCCAGACCAGAAGAATGAAAATAATTTAAGTTAAGCATTTAATAAAAAGAGAGGCCAGGGGGTACACTGGTTAGTGCTGCTTCTTCATAGCTTTAGATTTCACTCTGATTCCAGACCTTAAATTATGTGTAGATTTTCTCCCCTCCCCTTCATGAATCGCCACCTTATCATGGTGGAGGGGTTTGCGTGTCCTAATGTTCCTGGGGGCTATGCTGTCAGGGGCATAATGCCCCTGGTAGGGTCAACCAAGTCAAACAGGTCCTAGGTGAAGGTCCAGACTAAGTGTGGTTCAGAAGACCTCTATGAGCAGCATTTCAAGAACACAGTCTCCCTTGCCCAGATGTGCGTTACCAGGGTTCCCCCTTGAAGCCAAGCCTAGAGGAGGGGCTTAAGGGCAAGTGCCTAGTGGTCTGGCTTCTGCCCATGGAGCCTGAGCTGGTGTGTGAGGTTGAGAGATACAGACTAGATATAGTCGGCCTCACCTCGACGCGTAGCTTGGGCTATGGAACCACCCATCTCGAGAGGGGCTGGACCTTGTTTCATTCTGGAGTTGCTCATGGGGAGAGGCGACGAGCCAGTGTTGGCATCCTTGCTGCCCCCTGTCTCGGTGCCAACATATTGGGTTTCGCCCCGGTTGATGAAAAGGTAGTCTCCCTGTGCCTCCAGATGGAAGGATGGGTCCTGACTGTTTGTGCTTCTGCACCAAATGACAGTTCAGAATACCCACCCTTTTGGGAGTCCTTAGGGAGTGTGCTACAGGGTTTTCTGCCTGGGGACTCCCTCATTGTCCTGGGAGACTTCAACGCTCATGTGGGCAATGACAGTGTGACCTGGAAGGGTGTGATTTGTAGGTACGTTCTCTCCGATCTGAACCCGAATGGTGTTTCACTGTTGGACTTCTGTGCTCATCAGGGCTTGTCCATCATGAACACCATGTTGGAACATAAGGGAGTCCATAAGAGAACTTGGCACCAGGACACCCTAGGCCACAGTTCGATGATGGACTTTGTAGTCCTGTCATCGGACTTGCAGCTGCATGTTCTGGACACTCGGGTGAAGAGAAGAGCTGAGCTGTTAACTGATCACCACATGGTTGTGAGCTGGTGGAGGCCTGGGAAATCATTTGGCCTCGAAAAGGTTCTGGACCTCCATCCGACACCTCAGGAGGGGGAAGCAGTACTAAACAAATATTGTTTACAGTGGAAGTGGGGAGCTGCTCACCTCGACTGGGGATGTTGTTGGGAGGTGGAAGGAATACTTCGAGGACCTTCTCAATGCCACCAATATGTCCTCTGTGCCAGAGGAAGAGTCTGGGGGTTTGGAAGGGGTTTGCCCATTACTGAGGCAGAGGTCACCAAGGTAGACATGCTTCGGTGGTGGACGAGATCAAAGTAGGGTGGTAGTTCCCCTTTTTAAAAAAGTGGACCGGAGAGTGTGTTCAAACTATCATGGAAACACACTCCTTAGCTTAGCTGGGAAAGTCTATTCAGGAGTACTGGAGAGGAGGCATGAGAATCAGCACCTCCAAGTCCAAGGCCATGGTTCTCAACCGGAAAAGGGTGGAATGCACCCTCCAGGTCTGGAATGAGGTCCTGCCCCAAGTGGAGGGGTTCAAGTGTCTCGGGGTCTAGTTCACGAGTGAGGTAAGGATGGAGTGGGAGATCATCAGGTGGACTGTTGCGGTTTCTGCTGTAAAGCAGAGCTTGTACTGGTCCATCGACCAGTGAAGAGGGAGCTGAGTCGGAAGGCTAACCTCTCAATTTATGTTCCTACCCTCATATATGGGATAGTGACCGAAAGAACAGGATTGCGAATACAAGCAGCTGAAATGAGCTTTCTTCTTGGGTGGCAGGGCTCTCCCTTAGAGATGTTGAGGGTGAGAAGTTCTGTCATCCGGGAGGAGCTCGGAGTAGACCTGTTGCTCCTCTGCATTGAGAGGAGCCAGTTGAGGTGGCTTAGGCATCTGATTAGAATGCCTCCTGAACACCTCCCTGGTGTGGTGTTTTGGGCATGTGCAACCAGGAATAGACCCCGAGGTCAACCCAGAACACACTGGAGGGACTATGTCTCTCGGCTGGTCTGGGAAAGCCTCGGTGTCCCCCCGAAGAGCTGGAAGAAGTGGCTGGGGGGAGGGTCATCTGGACCTCACTGCTTAGGCTGCCCCCATGACTCGACCACGGAACAAGCGGAAGATGATTTTCTCAAATTCTACTCTTGTTTGTGTGGGTTTTCTCTGGGTTCTCTCTGCTCCTGTTAGGGGTCACATGCTCTGTCCTCTGCATCTCTTTCCCTCACACCAATCACCTGCATGTCCTCCCTCTCCACATATACTGAGAGGCATTAAAAACGCAACAAGCACAAATGTACAACATGTTGTATATAAACATGAACATTTAAAAACAAATTTAAGTACTCAAGTGTACTGTAGTTACCAATTTCTCATGAGTAAAAGTGAATGCCAACGTAAGCATGTGCATGTGGCACGATCACAAGTCTGATACCTTAGCCACAAAGTGGAGCGTGAGATCAAAAAATGTTTGTTGTCAAGTCGCACCTCTGGCTATAAAAAGTCTGGTTAAAAGTTTAAGTTTGTGAAAAGTGAAGATGCCACTACTGCCACAATCAAGCAGGGACCAATCCCTGGGCATGCTGACTGCCGGAATGACTGCTGCATGGGTAGCAGCACACTTTGGTGTGCATCGTTCAACTGTCCATTATTGTCAATTGAGTACACCCTGGACAGCTCACAAGGCCATCGCAGGGCAGGAACTCGCTGATGGCAATGCAGCCTACTCTTTACACAAGTCAGCAATGGTTCTTTTACATGCCTAATAATAATATTATTATATAATATATATTTTTATATAATAACGTGAGTATTACCCAGAAGAGAATGAGCCTTTTTTAATGCCAAGTTCATACTCCTGTACTTGGGAGTACAAGCTTATCAAGTTTGACTTGAGTACAAACTCCAAGGACAGGATGTCACTTTAAGATCATTTAGCTATTGTAACTGCAGCATATGCAATGCCATATCAATTTCCTTTTGCCTTCCAGTTACCTTCACAGTAAAGTATATTTACAACAAAATGATACAGTGCATGATACAAAACATGCCTAGCTCTTATTGTTTCATTTTAATATAATAACTAATATCTTAGAGTCCATGTTATTTATTTATTTTATCTTAATTGATTGACCACAGACTAAGTGTAACCAACCATATTCTAGCCTAAAATATCTTAAAGCTACATTTTACCTTACAATAATGTGTTTTGACTTCCTCCACCATTGCTGCCATGTATTTGCCACTGTTTGGTGTGAAATGCATTCTGGGATACTAGGTGGTCCTAAGTCCACAGAAATCACCACACAATACATTCCTGGTAAAATTGGAGAAGCAAGAACACTTCCGGGTATTTGGACTGTACTCTAGATGTGAACTTTGAATTGGAATGGTATCTGCAATATGACTTATAATATTTCACAAGAATGCAAGAACAGCAGTACAGACAAGAATGTAGCTGCCTTGTCATGGGGTCATAGTGGATTCGGAGTCTCTCAGGTACACTGGGTATGAGGTGGGAATACATCCTGGTCTGTCACAGCACACTGCAGACCCCCCCCCCCACACACACACACAAGTCTTTCTCTTTGCTTCTCAGCTCTGTCAAGAGAAATGTTATGTACACCTAATTATAATACTGTTAGATGAGTAAAAAAAAAAAAAACAATTTGCCTTTTGCTTAGAAAACCGTTTTCTAGATGACCCTCTGTAAGGTCCTCTGCAAAACATTCTAAATGCTGTCAGTGTCATGGCTAGGGAAAAAAATAAATGTATCTTTCAATTCATTTGCACTTAATTTGACTGCAGATGAATAGAGGAAAAGTGGAGTTATAATTATAGTTTTCTTGTGACTTAATCAGTACAAAATATAAATAATTATCCTTTTCATTATGTATTACATATTTTTGACATCAGGTTGATAATTCCAGTCTGATTTCTCTACAAATAAGGAGGCTGTAGTGTTTTTTAAATACATTTATCAACTTTCCTAACATTTTATATGACTTAAGAAGAAACTGTGAGACTTTGTTGGACAATTCTCATGAAATTTGCATAAGAATAGACGGTAAAGACAGCTGAATTATCAGTTTACTCCAGCTTTTGTGGATGCATCACACAGATGAAATCAGCACTAAAGAGAGATAAACGAACAAGGCATCTAATACATAGGTCATCAGTAGAGCATGAAAACAGAAGGTAGACCCACCTCCTTAGTCTCCGTCATTTTTAGATGACGTGCAGGCAAGCGCATAATTCTTCTAACTAATCTAAAAGTTCTCATTAAGACAGATGACAGATGTAACTGTCGACCACTACCTTGGAGAGACATTACCTCGCACCAGGGAATAGAAATTTGATTAAAGACTGTCAAAAGTTTTTTTTTAACGCAGTTGAGATACATGTATAATCATCAGGGAATGCAGACAGATCGAGATGTGGTGTTTTCCTGTATGAAGGTTTTAAGAGAAGAATCCTGCACATCTGGCATAAAATTTTGCTTTATTTCTTATATACATTTTTTTCCCTATTTCTAATATTTTACTGTTATCATGCCACATGCAATTTCACACATGGTCCCCATTTAAAAAAGAAAGTGAACTGGACGAATAGACATGCAAAATACGGCATTTATCATTTTGGCATGGAGTGGAGCCTACAAGCAAATGTCATGAGTTTTCCTGTCAGCATGGATGCACACTGTAGCATAGTCAATTTCAGTAAGTAAGAAAATGAATTATTAGACCATATACTGATTAGATAAAACATTGCAGTTTTTACAATTGCTTAAGCACAAAAATTTTAATTAACAAACAGTTAGCAAAACCAGAGACTCAAGGTGCAAAACCTCAAACCAAATACAACTATAAACATATTCTCAGCCTTACACTTTTTGCAAAACATTGCGCACACACATCCTAATCATCATCTTTCTTTTAATTGGATCGCGGGGGCAGCAGTCTAAGCAGTGAGGTCCAGACATCTCTCTTCCCAGCCACTTCCTCCAGCTCTTCCGGCAGGACACCGGGGTGTTCCCAGACCAGACGAGAAACGTAGTCCCTCAAGCGTGTTCTGGGTCGACCCCGAGGTCTCTTCCCGGTTGGACATGCCTGAAACATCACAACAGGGAGGCATTCAGGAGGCATTCTAATCAGATGCCCAAGCCATCTCAACTAGCTCCTCTTAATGTGAAGGAGCAGCGGTTCTACTCCGAGCTCCTCCCGGATGACCAAACTTCTCACTTATCTCTAAGGGAGAGCCACCCTGCGAAGGAAGCTCATTTCAGTCTCTTGTATTCATACTCTTGTTCTTTTGGTCACTACCCAAAGCTCGTGACCACAGGTTACGGTAGGAACGTAAATTGAGAGCATTGCCTTCCAGCTGCGCTTCCTCTTAACTACAATGGACCGGTACAAGCTCCGCTTTACAGTAGAGGCTGCACTGATCTGCCTGTCGGTTTCCCCGCGCCATGCTTCCCTCACTCGTGAACAAAACCCTGAGATACCTAAACTGTTCCACTTGGGGCAGGACCTCATTCCTGACCTGGAGGGTGCATTCCTTCCTTTTCCAGCTGAGAACCTTGGACTTGGAGGTGCTGATTCTTATTCCAGTTGCTTCACACTCAGCTGCGAATTGCCCCACGAGAGCCGGAGGTCCAGGCTTGTTGAAGCCAAAAGCAGAGACGGGATCTTTACTTTTCCAGGTAGTCTGAGGAGTGTAATTCCTGGATAGTTGGAACACACCCTCTGCCCCCACTTTTTAAAAAGGGGAATTACCACCCTGGTTTGCCAATCCAGAGGAACATCCACCGATGACCATGTGATGTTGCGGAGACATGTCAACCAAGACAGTCCTACAACATCCAGAACCCTGAGGTATTTAGGGTGGATCTTGTCCACCCCTGGAGCCCAGCCACCGAGGAGCATTTTTAACTACCTCGCCGACCTCTGCCCCAATGATGGGCAGACCCCCCTCCTGAACCCCCAGGCTCTTCACCTTCCACAGTGGGTGTGGTGGTGGGATTGAGGAGGTCCTCAAAGTATTCCTTTCACCAACAAGGGGAACTACCACCCTACTTTGATCTCGTCCACCACCGGAGCATGTCTACCTTGGTGACCTCTGCCTCAGTAATGGGCAGACCCCTTCCAAACCCCCAGGCTCTTCCTCTGGCACAGAGTACATATTGGTGGCATTGAGAAGGTCCTCGAAGTATTCCTTCCACCTCCCAACAACATCCCCAGTTGAGGTGAGAATCTTCCCACTTCTACTGTAAACAGTGTTTGTGAAGTACTGCTTCCCCGTGAGGTGTCGGATGGTGGTCCAGAACCTTTTTGAGGCCAACCAATAGTTTTTTTTTTTTTTCAGGCCCTCACCAAACTCCTCCCACACAAGATTTTGCATCAGCGACAACCCAGGCAGTGGCACATTTGACCTGTCGGTACCTGTCCACTGCCTCTGGAGTCCCACAGGCCAAAAGGACCTGATAGGCCTCTTTTATCAGCTGGACGTATCCACCACTGGATTCGGGGGTTGTCGTCATGACAGGCACAGATGACCTTCCGGCAACAGCTATGGGCTGCTGCCTCAATAATGGAGGAATGGACCATGGCTCATTCATATTCCATGTCCCCTGCCTCCTTTGGGATGTGGTAGTAGCTCTGCTGGAGGTGGGAGTTGAATGTCCTTTTGACGGGAGACTCTGCCAAACAAGTCCGTAACTACACACTCTCCCAAGTCTAGAGGGCACCCTCCCTTGCCATCGGAGCCAGCTCACCACCAGGTAGTGATCGGTTGACAGCTCTGCTCCTCTCTTTACCCAAGTGCCTAGAACATGTGGCTGCAAGTCCGATGACACAACTACAAAGTCGATCATCAAACTGCGGCCTAGGGTGTCCTGGTGCCCACAATGCACCTGCCCCCTATAGCCCCTCCCACAGGTGGTGGGTCTATTGTAGGTGGACCCATGTTTCCTCTTCATGCTAGGCCCAGCTGAGCTCCATGGGCAGAAGCCCGACCACCCGGCAATCACCTTTTGAGCCACTTCCCCAGTAACCAGTGTCTGTGCAAGGGAAACTGTGGTCTTGCTTTTTTATTCTTCATAGGAGTCTTCCGAACTGCCCTTAGTCTGGACCTTCACCTAGGACCTGCCTTGGGTGACGCTACCAGGGGCATAATTCCCCCAGCAACATAGCTCCCAGAATCATTAGGACACCCAAACCCGCCACCATAATAAAGTGGCAATTCAAGGAGGGAATTATTTATTATTAGTAGTAGTAGTAGTAATAATAATAATTTGGATTTACCCCAACCTATACATCTGTCAATACTCAGTAGGATTATGATTGTATAATAGAGTGATTGCAGAATTTGTTCAATCATTTTCCATCTGCATTATACTGACAGTAACCTTAATTTGCCTCATATGACCGTAGTTGTTGTAGTAGTAGACAATGGTGGTAGAGAGTACCACTAAAGTACATATATAGACTATATAAACTGTAGCTTTAAGTAGAGTCATTCAACAGAGAAATGGTTCTGGGGTAGCATATTTATTCAATAGATTTTTTTTTCCTTCTATACTGCTTTTGTTCTGATTTTCTGTGATGCTTCTTTTAATTTTGGCAAATTTAAATAATTATTTCACTGAACTTGTGACATGAAGGCTTTAGTTAAGAGGGCAGTGAAGTTCCTCTTGGCCACTTGAAATGTCTCCAGGTCATAAAGTCTAGCAGTGCAGTCTCTAAACTCAGAATAAGATGGGTTAAGATGTTTAAAAGACATTATCAACAACCTATCATTCTTATGCTGTCATTGGTGAGATATGAAATCAATCTCATCTTACTTTGGCCAGTTTATCAGAGGGCTTACACATTGACAAACATTAACACTTACATTCACACCAGTGGCTAAATTAAAGGAGACACGTAAATTAATCAACATGTCTTTGCACTGTGGGAGGAAAACCAGAGTTTTGCAGGGATGTGCAAGGGGAGAACATGAAAACTCAGAAAGGCCCTAAAGTCAGTTTCCACATTCCAACCAAGAATCTTCCTGCTGTGAAGCAGCAACAGGATACCATCCATGAGTGAATGAATAAATGAGTAAATTAATTAATTTGAAGGATTTAAGAAAGTTGTATGCTTTCATAGACAGTTGTATGCTTTCATCCACAATCCTGGATACATGAAGTGAGGATATATTTTTCAAAACAAATGCCAGGAAAGTGAACCCCACCTCCACCCCACCCCATGCTCCCCTCCAATTTTAATTACTGTACATGCACATTAAAGAAATTTGTGCACATAAGACCTGAAATAAGTGGATATGTTGAATATAATCAAATATGAAATTAAAGCTTGTAGAAGGGTACTTGGCAGCACATGACAAGTTTAATGTTTATCATTCATTTTCTGAACCACTTAGCCCTAATCAGAGTTGTGGGGTGGCTGGCACCCACCCCACCAGACTCCGGGTGAGGGCAAAGTACACCCTTGACAGCTCGCCAGGCCATTGCAGTACAGAAGCACACTGACAGCAATGCAGCCTACTCTTTACAAAAGTTAGCAATGGTTCTTTTACGTGTCTCTCACCATAGACAGCACTGAAAAAAGTGAAATATTCGTGTCCTTTATTTGAAGTGCATTTATACATTACTAAAGGAATAACATGGTTTCCTGTTTAAACCTGTTTTGTTCAGTTTGCGCAAAAGCAAACTAAACATACCACAGAAAGAATTAAAATAAATACTTTTATTATAAGTAGTTTCTTCTTAATCCAGTGGATTACATGTCACATGGCCTCATGACGTATCAGTTCTCCCTCTGCCGAATGCTTTTGGCCACCATTACACCGCTTCGTGGAGTGAAAACTACTTCTTTCTCAGATACTCTTTTAAATAAGGTAAGAAATCAAAATCATGGTGTTTTAACGTAATGTGTAATTCTCCATGCACATTTGTGTTTAGTGGAAGGAGTAGCAACCAGACAAACGTTACTTTACAGGCTCTGTGTGTGTTGGCACATTTGCTTACATTAGCCGTCGCTAACGGAGGTTATTTGTATTCATTCTTATTTAAAATGAAAACACTATCGGAACCTACATTGATGTTTAAGCTAGTGTTGATGTAAATTTTTATAGTTCGTGAATAAATTAGAGGGCCTGTCCCTTTCTGTGTAACGACATGTGTTTGCTAGGAGCGGGACTGTGCTCCCGGGGTTCTGCCTTAACTGGTTTTCATGTTAACTGGTGACATTGGCTTACACACGTTTACACTCCACCCATTCCGCCGACATTTACCTTACTTCTGTTTGACTTCTACAGATTTGTCAAGTTGACTACTCTCGTTCAAAGTGAAATTTGGTGCTCCACTTTGCTGTACAATAAACTAAAACATATGTCGTACATATCATTTAATAGCTACATGTGTACATAAATACACAGATAATAGCCTCATATACATGTGCAATGCAAGTCATTATTTAAACATGAACTTGTCAGGTAAGGCAGTGATGAAGAAAAACACTTAAAATACAGAAGTTCAACATTCAGTTTTATTTATGAACAATGGCCACAAAGCAGCTTTTGAGTTTTTTCGTACATTTTAAACTACCTTTTCACTTAAATACACAGCATATTCCAGTCTGATTGTAACAATCAACCTTCAAAATACATAGGCTACATCTGCTTCCTTCTGATCCTATAATTATCTCCAGTTGTTAAAGTGATGGACAAATGAATGTATGGCTGGCTCTATTTACAAAGTGATCAGCCAAAAGTCTATATATACATCTTTAACAATATTGATTCGTAGTGAGTTGGAAGAAATACAGAGAGTGTTCAGGAGAGAATAAAGTGAGAGAGACATACAAACACGGAGCAAGACAGAAGATTTACAACAGAATGAATCCTACACTGGTACAGGAAATATAAAATGTATTACAATATAATACATATCCGGTCAGTTTCACAAACAGGGGCCGTTATATTATCAAAAGATGTGAAAATTTCATTATAAAGGGTAAGAGCCAGGTGTCGTCTTATGTTTAACAGTTTAAATATTTAAAATGTGAATGCTGTTATGTTTTATTTATATATATATATATATATATATTACATAGGAACAGAAATGAAAAACGAGGCCGTGACAAACTGACAGTATCCGTCCTTTTAATTCACGCATCCGCTTGATTATTTCTTTTTAATCCCAAGTTTGTACCAGTAAGTTTGCGCCATTTCTGTATAAATTAAGCTTGTGTACTAAATTACATTGCACAAAGGTTGTAACATGGCATGTCTGGAATTAATCAGATGAACAGCTTCACTACGTATATCGGCGGTGCAAGCGTGGAGAACATATCGCCAAAGTTGTAACAAGGTTTTACAAGTTTGGAGCCCAAAAAAGAATCCTTACAGACCAAGGATAAGAATTTGTTAAGGTATAAACAACGTCCAATTTCACCTGTCTATACAAATTCTGTTCATTATTCTCTCATTACCCTATACTTTCTGACAGATAAATTACACTGTCTGTGAGAAGCTGGGCATCAAAAGGAGCTTTTGTTCCCCATACTATCCACAGACCAATGGGTTGGTTGAGAAAATGAATGGGACCATTCAAAGGTACCGATTGTATTGTGTGTTTAAATGGACATTGCCTCAAAGTGGTATTTAACAAACAAGTATTTAAATTTGTTTATATATATATATATATATATATATATATATATATTTAAATGTATTAAATATATATCTCAACTGACCACAAAATAATCTCCTTACTTTTTAATGTTTGGAAGAGAAGCTAGGTATCCTATTGAAATCCCTGAGGAGTATAAGGTATGTAGAAATCGTGATGCATATTTAAATGTCTGAATTGAAGTATTTGAATTGTGTCTTTGGGAGGTTATTGGTCAAGTCACCTCATCTCGGTGTTGTATTTGTTACATGTACTGTATATGCTTGTTTGGACAGATAACTGATGATCATGTAGAGGAGGTCTTAGGTCAGGACCTTTCTGCACATCACAGCATAGCGCAGGAAAACATGGAGGCATCCCGGTCGAAAGTCAGACAAATCAATACAGACACAGGTCATGATAAGTTTAAAGTGGGTGACAAAGTCTTGTGCTAAAAATGTAAGACCGGAGCAGCGTAAAGGTGGAAGGATGGAGGGAGCGAAGTTGGGTCCTTTCATTATTATTAAAATTGAGGGTAAAAGTGCTGACCTGGTGTCTGAAAAAGGTAAATCTGTTCAAAAGGTCAACCCCAATTGTGCAGATACAAAGAGCATACACCACGGATCCCTCAAAAATGGCATTCTGACACCTCACTGACTCTCCAACCAGCTTGCTCATCAGAAAGCTTACAGAAGGTGGAACATCTGCCATCTACTGACCAACATCTTCAGTGGTTATGTACCCATCCTCCTCCACAAAGATGGATTCCTTGGAAACATGTACATACTGAGTATTTCATTCCATTCTTGGGATTGTAGTGGTTTATGATAGTCTTCATAAAAATAAATAATTCCTCTCTGTTTTTTCTGACAGTGATACACCAAATCTGGGCTGGAGAGAAGGGGGATGTGCTGTGGAGTGAAATCGGTAGCTACAAAATTTTCACAAAAAGCCTGCAGGAACATCTTGGGCCAGGCAAGCTGGAAGAGAGTGAGGTGAGAAATAAATATTCTATATTAATAAATAATAAACCTTATGCATTGACAAAATGTTCGTTATAGGTCAGATAAATTATATTTAATTACACATCAATGCATACTTGACCTTGGCTGTGAAGCGCTACTCCACAGAATGCAGGAGGGCCTTCCTAATAGATTCATTTCCAATTACTTGTATTTGGAAAGGCAAATACAAAGGACTGAAAAAGGTAATTTATGTGAAGACAAGTTAAGACAAGAATGTGCCGAATGTCTGTCATTGCATTTTCCAGCGGAATCCTCTGGATTATTATATTCTGCTGGAAGCTGTCTGTGACCAAAAGCACTGGACATTGATTGTAAGGGATTTTGACTTTCTTCAGATGTCAGACTGTATTTAGAATGTAGTTATTTATGTTTTGGTATATTGTACAGGCAGTGTATCCCAAAGAGAAGCAATTCCTTTACCTCCATCCATTGTGGGCACAGACCAAGGCAATTGAAAAATGTAGAGATGTGACCAGGCGAGGATTTCCTTTCTGTGAGTGTGTGGCAGTTCATTTATTTTGAGATGGAAAGTTGTATTTAACAAATTGTGCAATATACAGAGCCTTCATGGGCATAGAAGGCTACATTATTCACACTGGTCTGGTGGAACACTTCAGCGTCCACACCAACAGGATGTCACCTTATGTGGAGTAAATACCATTTTCATCTTATTTAAGATACAGTTCTTACAGCTGAAGTTATTATTACCATTTATTCCTTCTTGTGTCTGGGTTGTGGAAAAGCTTGCAGATTTGGTGTTAATGGAAAATAAAATCAACTTTCCACTTGATGACCAAGCAATCAATACTATGAGAATGGACATTGCACAAGAGCTCATTTGAGGAATAGGTTAATAATGAAAGTTTCTCAGCCATTATTTAAAAAAAAAGGTATAATTTTCAATAATCCCTTGAAATTCACAGATCTCTTTGAGCTCTGCTGTGAATGTGGAGATAGAGGCATATGAGCAGCGGGTAAGTCAAACTGCTAGCAGTGACCTTCAATGTCTATGTGCTGGTCTACTGTATGTATGCTTAATGCATGCTTTTTTTTTGGGAAGGTTGAATGTTCCAGCTGCAAAGTTTGGTTCCACTGGGACTGTGTTGGACAGCCACCAGTGAATAATGAATTCTTCTTCCCTGGCTGTACTTAATCTCAACATGTGTGGGTGTGTATTTTTTATGCACACTATTTAGCTGTAATATATAACTATCGGTATAATACACTGTGCACAGATGTGTGCTCCCTGAGTAGCTTATAGTGTGGCCTATATTTGTGTTTGTGATTCTTCCTATTGTTTGAGAATACTGGAGCTGAACTGCCGATCAACCTGCATTCCGTGTTACCGAAGAAAATGTGTTGAGTGAATAAAATTGTTACTGTCTCTTTCTGAACCACTATGTTTCTTATTTGCAGTAAAAGAACCATAAATAAAACATCTATTTTATTTATTTATTTGTATTTTTATTTGCATGCACTTTTAAGGGAGCGAGAACCATAAGAAATTGGCTTCACTTGACAAAAGAGATTGGATTCAAATTATAAGTGTTCAGGTAAAGTCTGGTGTTCCAGAAGTTTGCTTTAGGCCCTTTTTTTTTTCAATGAGTGCTGCCATCTGACCATATTTGTAACCATGGTAATAGTTTCCACTTTTATGCTGATCACACATTTCAGCACAGCTAGATGAATGTGTAAAGGACATTAGATGCTGAATGCTTACAAACCTCCTTTTGCTGAATTTTGACAAAAGTGCATGTGCTGGGAAGTATGCAACTTGAAGTAAGCTTTCTGATTGGTCTCTAACCTGGGGCCTCATACAAAGGGTGCGTACGCACAAAAACGTGGTGTACGTCCTTCCCCACAGCAAAGTTCAGATGCATCAAGATTAAAATGTCCGTGGACATGGCTGGCGTACGCATGTTTCTGCAGCTGTTAGTCCTTTGGCGACACTTTGAGGTGATGCTGGGAAACTGTTTGTAATTTGAAAATTTGCAGCGAGAGTTGGTTTTCCTAATGTAATCGGCGCTGTCGACTGCACACACATTGCTATAAATGCGCCATTACAGGATGAATTTATGTCAACAGGAAGCATTTTAATTTGTTCAATGTACAGATCACATGTGATGCGCAAATGCAATTAACTAACATTGTGGCGAGGTGGCCTGGTTCAACGCACGATTCATATATCCTGAGTAACACATGGCTGGGAATTACAAGCTGGCACTGTGCGTGATGGGTGGTTGATTTCAACCATATCAAAGAGGCAAGGACACAGAATTCACTTATTCACCAATGCATTTATTGGGTACTGATATTTGTGAGAACGCCTATCAGCTGATCCAAGCGGTCATTGATGCCACCGATTGCTCGCTCTTGTGACTCCAGCACAGCGCGGGTGAGGACACAGCCAGTCGGGCAGCATCACCAGCCAGTGGTTTGGGCGCACTGATGCCGGAGACACCGGGGATGGTGGAGAATTCCCCCCCGAGTCTGTGGCACGTGGCTGTGGCTGTGTGTCCTCCGTCGCATTGTCTGTTTAAAAAAAAAAAAAAAAAAAATTGTACTTAAACATGAGTCAGCCTTGGATATCCTCTTTCTTGTACTGGCATGTTTAAGTTAGTCAAACCAAATAGTATGCACACATTTACGCATGAACCTCTGTAAGATTACAGGACTGTGAGCAGGCTATTCACCTGTGTGAGTTATAAATATGGACATATTTACCTTAGGGGTAATCAGAGTCCCCCACATGTGCTCCCACCACCCCTGAATGTCACCTATGATTGCGGCGACTCTCTGCTCAAACGGGGTGAGATCCTCATCTCCTGTCCCCCCGCCTGATTGGGTCAGACTTTGGCGGTGGACAGCCGTCCTCCGCTTAATGGCCACCTTTAAGTCTGACCACTTCTTTTTTTTAACTCCACGTGTACGCCTTTCTGACCCCACAGCATTGACAGCCTCACACACACTCTCCTGCTCAGACCTCTTGCGTTTGTTGCTAATGCCAGAGAACAGCGTGCTAAACAGTACATTTTTGCACGCCTCTAATTCACATTCTGTGAAATTTCGCTTTTTTTCCCCCCGTCTTACTCATATTGTAAGGATTTTCTGATCCTGCAAAGAGGGGAATTTCCGGTGCAGGGTTCATTTAAATATGATTTGCATATTTAAATAGGGCCATGGACAGGGAGGGGTGGGGTACTCCAACATGTGTGCTCAACGTCTACGTTGATTCGGATGTTCAAAGGAAATGTGCTTGGATTCATGCGTAAATCCAGATGTATGAATGTGTGTTTTTGTGCGTACGACGTTTTCTGGATTTAAGCGTATGCCATTTTTCAGTAGGAATTCCACGCAGGTCTTTGTACATGAGGCCCCTGGTCTTTTAGTTTTATCATATGCAGCAGTAAAGGAACTTGGTGGGATTATTAACTGCAGTCTGTCATTTCATGTAGTTAGTACAGCCTTCCTTAATATCAGAAATATTGCTAAGATAAGAATTATAATGTCACTGCACAATGTGGAAAAAACGTTTTTCCATGCTTTTTTGAATTCCACTGAATGAGCTTTCTTTTACAAAGCCCCAACAGCAATGGAACGCTTTCCAATTAATGTTCAGGACTTAGACTGAGTGTCTAAGTTTTGGCTAAAAACTTCATGCATCGTTTTTAGGTTTTTATTTGCAGGTAGTTTTTCATTAGGTAAAGAATCTGATGGAGGGCTCAAGTTTGTTTATGGTGAAGTGGTTAGTCACTATATTTCCCTCATGCCATCTTGTTGGCTCTACCTTTTTAGTTATGTTGTCATAGCTGGTCTCTGGATAGTCCCTGCTTGCACTCAGCACTTCATATACACTGTTCATTACCATTACATTACAATGAGCATACCTGACAACCTCTCTGTGTGTGTGTGTGTGTGTGTGTGTGTGTGTGTGTGTGTGTGTGTGTGTGTGTGTGTGTGTAGCTTGACAGGAACTACTTTGGTGATACCAGTGAGCTTGACTCACCCAGACTCTGGACCTGTGACCCAACTTGATGTCCTACTTCTGTTTGGATTTGTCTTCACTTGAACCTACCCATGTATGACCCTAAGTATACAATGGGAAATTTTAGACTGATGGTTGTAGGCTGCTGCTGATACAGTTTTGCAAATATGGCTTAGGACTTACCATTAAAGTTATGATTTCAACTGTCACAAACAGGTTTGCCATTCTCACTTTGCAAGTTTCCATCAGTGAACAACTGATACAAATTAGATTTTATGTTAAAAAAAAATAAATAGTGCATTTCCTGCTACACAATTTTTCTAACCACATGACACAGGAAGTTTCGTGGAAGTTCTTGAAAAACCTACATTATCTAGTGGTACCTAAATGAAGCTTTCAAGTCTGGTTCAGTTTTCATGTAGTTTGTTCTTGATATGATCTTCATAGGTTTGCTTATTATAGATATATAGGATTTGTACATACAGAAAAATGTAAACGTTTATGTAAAAATTTGTAACAAAATTTGTATACTCTGTAAAATCTGCTTTGTGGCCATTGTTAAGTGCTATACAAATAAAACTGAATGTTGAACTTTTGTATTGTATGTGCTTTATGTGTATTTTATCACTGCCTTACCTGACAAGTTCATGTTTAATTAATGACTTGCATTGCACATGTGTATGAGGCTATTATCTGTGTATTTAGGTACAAATGTAGTCAAAAGAATGTGCTAGAAAATGAATGACTTGTTTTCTACCTGATATATTTACGTAAGGCGATGAGGCTGTATCACTATTAGGAATATGTTTTTTTTTTTTTTTTTTTTTCACCAAACTGACAATATTTCATGTGAAATAATGCAGCCTACACAACTTGAAAGTGAAAGGAAAGGCATTCATACTTGTTAAAGATCCACAACAACTCGATGTCAACATGTGCCATTAGTACAAACAGATACCGCGTTAACATTGGGTTAACTGTTGAAATCAAAGGCTACAATAATATATGGAACTGCAAAAAATCTGATGACAATATTAAATAAACAGGACAAATAGGAAGCACTGTTAAAAGGACAAAATAGACTTTAATTTTAAATAGTTTTGGCTAGTGTCACCAGATAACATGGATACCTGTGTTATCTTGTGACAGTGAAAAATAAACATGAATAGTGGCATGTTTTTGGAGGCAAATTTATGACTATAGATTATGTGCTGTTTTCTTTGTGGGGTGGTGGCGCAGATGGATAAGCAGCTTGATGTGTTAGTGGTCATTTTTAATGCTTATGGAGATCATCAGGAACAAGGGAGGAGTTGTTAGAGTAAGTAATTTTTAATTAATCACTTAAAATAGTTTAAATTACTTGATGTGGAGTTATGAGGTACTTATCCATAGTCAGTAGATTACCAACAGGAGGTCACTACATCCTGTAGGAGAAACATCAGGAGTACTAGTTGTTATTTTGTGACTTTAGTGAATTCAAATTGACCCTTTAAAACACTGAAGTCACATAACACAACAGCAGACTAGCAAATCAGGTGTTTCATAATGACATATAATGGTGGTTTCCCTGTCAGAAAAGGCTGTGTGATGGCAGGGAAAAGATGTAAAAATATTTTATATAGCTTTTACAGTGTCTGTCGACCATTGTAAGAAACCTATTGACCATGGATAAGTACCTTTGTACCCCAAAACCTACAGATTTTGTAATATGAGAGCTCATATATGTCTCTGTCAATATAGCAGCACTAAAGAATTTACTGCAACAGTTGGCTACATTAACCATCAACACGACTAACCATGAACAGTGCTAAAGTTTTCCTTTAACTGTCTTCTGGACCATTTGCATCATTATAACCTAATTGAAGTTTTTATTAAGATTACATTGGATGAACTGTTTGAGTAGATATTTTCTCATATTGGTATATCTGACATTGATTTCAGCAGAAAAACTCTTTAATAAATGTCTTGTCTTTTATCAGGTTGTTCAGAGGGTAAAAGCAACAACAGAGCTGGAGAGGTGTATGATGGCTGTGGCTGTGATCAGGGAGGAGGAGAGTCCTCTCCAGCCTCCACACGACGTCAGGATTGTCATTGAAGGTGTGGAAGTACTTAACAAGTTGCCATTTGTTTCACATGCTTGTGCAGTGCTATTCGGCTTCATATATGCACTGAACTTGAACTATCCAGGTGAGCTCAAATACACTTTTGATGCACTGCAGAAAATATTCATGGAAATTGAACCAAAGAAAATGACACGCAGAATGTGCAGTCTGAGTGTCAAGCTCTAAATGTTGGATTAAATAGAAAAAGACATTTGGATACAGCGTGTTCTTTTTATTGCTTGTATTCAAATACATTAAAGGAAAATGTAAGGGGTCATTGTTAAATATGATGGAGAAATCTGCCTTCCTATATCATAAATATTGTCGCATTGATATTAACATTGAAATGTGTGAACAAAAGACCAATATTTTTCATAGATTGTTCTCTGTTTGGCCTCCGATTTTGTTTTATAGACTGTTCTGTTTTATAGACTGTGTTCAAATACATAATAGAAGAGATCTTTTCAAGTGTTAATAAAAGAGAGACTCTGTCTTTAAATTTTGATTTAAATACATATTGTGGCACTGTTCTTAGCACTGAAAATGTGCAAAATTCACAATGGCCAGCGATTCAGTAGTCCTGGTAATGTTTATCGTAAAATGACAGCAACAGACCTGGATTTGCCTTGGTTACTGTTTTTGCTATCTTTATTTTGATTTTCTTATAATACAGAATAATGTGCCATTTATATATTTTGTTCATTTTATCAAAGATTGTCAGGGTTTTAACACTGGTCAAAACTATTTTTACTAGGTTTTACATGTTAATACTTATGCAGTTAAGGTCACGGAAAGGTTGCACATAATTTTAAAAGAAATCAAAAGACCATAATTTACTTAATTCTATGCAAGTTTTTTTGCTCAAGTAAGTAAATAAGTAAAATACATACTGGCAAGTTCTACTGGCCACAAAATTTATTGTGGGTTATATATATTTTTGTTATTATTTTAATTATTATTTGGTATTTTTGTTTTGTATTTGTTTTTTGTTTTGCATTTAACAGAAAAATTGATGTGAGTTTTAATGGACGTAATAAATATTCATGTATTTTGAATAAAATATTCCTGTCTTTATTTACAGTAATGTTTTAGGTTTTATATTAAGTGAAACTTTTACTTTATATTATAGCAAATTTAACTTTTATGGTAAAATGTGAGTTGTAAAAAAAGCATTTTTAAGTGTTACATTAATTAACATTTAGGCATGTAAGAAAAGAAAATATATTACTTTACACTGAACAGAAAAATGTACTTTGTACTGAATCAGACGTTTAACTTGAGAAAAGTTAATTATATTGCTTGTACCAAAAGTACAGCATTTTAATTGGTTTATTCTAAAGTAAATATACTAGGATCTAATAGTAAATATTAGGTTTTTAAAAATTAAAAAAAACCTCATTTGTAACACAGTTTAAAAATGGCGTATGGTCATTTAATTGATATTTAATCAAAATTTTAGGTTTCAGCTAAATCACAAATTCAGGTTAAGACAAACTAATAAATTCAGGTGTAAAAAATTACAGCAGTTTTTTTTTTTTTAAGTTTGTCCAAAGTATAATTTATTTTCAGTGAGTGAGAGACATGGCTGGCCTTTGATAACCCAGTTAGCTGCACTGGGGGGACAGCAGTGACAACCCGGTGACAGTGGCTTGAACCCCTGACCATGGGATCAGTAATCCAGCACCCTATCACCGGGCCACCACTGCCCCACAATGTCACTAATTTAACTAATTAACCTGTTGAAATATTATAATAATAAATCAATAAAATGTAAAAAGAAAAAAAATAATTATTATTTTTTTAAATAAACAATCAAACATATGATATTTGTGTTTATTAAAATCAATGAAACAGTATCAATGTTTATTAATTATTTTATTAATTAATAAACTGTACTCATGGAAACAGCAAAATATATATTGCAAATTCCAATTTCTTTATGAAATGATCCTTTAAATAAAAATCCTCTGAAACTTTACATTTATTAGCCTTTTCTTTACAAATGTATAGACTGATTAATTTTTATTAAAATTTTATTAAAAGTTATCCAGAAAGTTAATTTATCTACTTTTACCACCCTGTTATTTCATTCACTATTTTCCAATCAATAACAGTCAATAAAAATTGCAGATTATTTTATGGCTTTTAAATCCTTAGATATACTGTATGTGTGAAATTGTACACTAGAATTACTCATGAAATTCTGGGTGAGAGAGAGAGAGAGAGAGAGAGAGAGAGAGAGAAGGATAAACCTGAATGGTAACCTGTGAAAAGTCAATGACAGCAAGCCCAAGAGTGCTCGTGGTTTGTTTAAGCTTAACTCTGTAAGTAGTTATCCTTATGTCATGTTGTCTGTCAACAAATCTCTAGCAAGCAAAGTCACATATAGACATGTCAATTTCACCAGGAAAAATGTTGAATGAGAAAAAGGAGTTATATTCCAAATCTGAGACAGAATTACTATGGTAAGTGCATACCACCCTGAAAATATTATACAGCATTTGTTTGTTAAGCCCTGGGATCCTTAATTAAATCATTCATAATTGATATATGTTCTAGTCATTTACCTTCAGTCAAGTTAGATGGGAGTGTCATTGTCACTCATCTTGGCAGGTCATGCAGTAACTCCCACACCCCATGCAGATTAGCCAAAAGATGGATGCAGAGGCTTCCGTCCTACTGTGCTGTGACTGGCTAGTCCTCGCCAGCTGTGAGTAAGCAGCTGCCTATCACCATGTTAGATAACCAACCAAAATAGCTTGTGCTACGTAGTGGGATAAGTGGCATATATAGGTTCATAAAAGTTCTGGAGTAACTTTGTGATGTTTAGAGAAACTTCAGGATTAACCTGTGCTATGAAAGCTGATTTATGCTGCATCCCAACCCTGCTACAAGCAGGTTATATTCTTGGTTAAATTGATGTTATCTTTATAGGCATCTGCCATTTTCCTGCACTCTCCAAAAGATACTGTCCAGTAGGGAAAAAGGTGAAATATCTGCACTTTTGTGTCAGAGTCTCAATCTACAAGTCTCAATCTACATTCGTTATTCTACCTGATTATATTCTTTGTGAAAGATATAGGTTCTTATCTGATGGAATTCGCTCTCTGCCAGAATTTAGGGGCCAGACATGTATAATGCTATTTGATGGAGTAATAATATATTGACTTTATTTCATTCCGATACACATCACAAATTAAAAATACCTTTGACCAAAACACATATAAATTAAGACCACAATTCTGTACATGACACTTAACAAGTACCAGAATAAGCAGCACTATAATCATAAAGATCAAACTGTTTGGTATTAGGTACATAAGAGAAACCAGGCCAGGAAACAATTTACATGTTTTTTAATCATCACCACAATAAATTAATTGACTAGACTAAAATACACATAATAATTAGTATTTAGACTAGTATTTGAAATACACAAAGCAAGTATTTATTTATAATTTTTGCCTATATCTTCCAAAAGCCTCAGGAGCCAACCAATCTTGATACCACCATGACATTTTGACTCGTGCTAACGTCAGGCCACTGCACATCTGGTAGGCTCACTCACCCATTTTCCATCTGGTAGCTTGTATTAGCACTCAGTCAGTCCACTTTCTATCAACTTCTCCTCATAACACTGCCTAGCTGACTCGTCAAGTTTGTCTGTGTTGACATAGGCCATGACAAATGATCCTGACACTTTGCAAAAGGTGCTTGTTGACATGATGAGATAAGACGCGATGCTGATACGTCATTTGTTTTCACCAAGTTAATATGGCGGCAAGCCATTGCTAAGCGAAAGTGACGTGGGCTCGACTGCACCCATATGGAAAGAAATTTGAGCCAGGCGTCTGTTAATATTGTTGAAAGCTAAGTAATAGCTTTCTGCACTTGCTAAAGTTTCAAAATGGCATCAGCTGAAATATAAATTTTTTCTGCTCAACTAGAAAATGTTTTTGCAACATTTGGAGGTTATGCCTCCAAACAACACGAATTGTTTGAAGTCTATATCACGTCATCGTGAAGATAAAATTTAATTTATTGTGACCTTCCTAAAGGTTACGAATAATTGTGTGCAGCACAATGTTGCTGAAAAAACAACACTATATATCATTCTCGAAGAAATTTACCAGTCTCACTCATCGATGTACAGTTCTTCCATCAATATCCAAGGGAATACAACCTATTATACATGGAATAAACAAGATGGTACCGAAATGGATTAGACACTTTTAGTTATTTTTTAAGCTTTCTCATCTCATACAACTGTGTGGCCACTTCCAGCTCCACCAACATCATTAAGTTAGCGGACGACACTGTGGTGTTGGGCCTGATCTCTAACAACGACGAGACGGCCTACCTATAGGAGGTTAGAAACTTGGAATTATGGTGCCAGGACAACAATCTCCTCCTCCTAGTCAGTAAGACTAAGGAGCTGATAGTGGACTTCAGCACAAAGCAGAAGTGGAATTACCGGCCCCTGATTATCAATGGGACCCCAGTGGAGAGAGTGGACAGTTTCTGGTACCTAGGTGTTTACATCACGCAGGACCTGACATGGTCCTGTCATGTTAACACCCTGGTGAAGAAGGCCTGACAGTGTCTCTTTCAACCTAGACGCCTGAAGGACTTAAAACTGCCCTCAAGGGTGCTAAAGACTTTCTACATCGGTACCATTGAGAGCATCCTGATGGGAAGTATCACAGCCTGGTTTGGAAACAGCATTAAACAGGACAGGCAAGCTCTCCAGAGGGTGGTGCAATCAGCAGAGCGTATCATCCATATTGAGCTTCCTGACCTGGACACTATATACAGCAAGCAGTGCTGGACCTAGATCAGGAAGATAACGAAGGACCTCAGCCATCCCAACAATGGACTCTTCTCTCTGTTGTGGTCAGGGAAATGTTTCCGTTCCTTGAAACAAACACTTAGCGAATGAGGAGGAGCTTCTTCCCACAGGCCATTCAGGCCCTCAACCAGAACACAAGTTGCTGGACTTTGTAGGCCTGCCCTTCACACGAACATTACATTCTACCTCAGCTGACTGTTGCACACACAATTTGCGCTCTCTGAACACCCTGCACTACTCTGCACACACAACAACCACACTCACTGGACATCTTGTGTGCATACTGCACCAACACTTTACACATTTCTTATCGTCACTACATTTATATTTTATATTCGACCTTTAACTATTGGTTTGTCTTTAAATTAATGTTAATGTTATTTTTATTTATTTTTTCTTGATATTGATAGTTTTTTATTCTCTTCAAATATAGGACAGTCGTAGCCAGCATTTCACTACATATTGTACTGTGTATGATTTTGTACGTGACAAATAAATCTGAATTTGAATCTCAAAAACATCCTAGCTTTCCATTACTGCAAACTGCACTGGAAATCAACACCACTCTTCTATGGGGCACTTGCAAATTACACATAGCAGTCATCTCACTGAAGATTTCCATTTACTTAAATCAACTTTAATAAATCACGTTTCAAAGTTAGAAATATATACGATTACAGTTGGTGTATGCTGAATAATACATGCATTTAGCCTTGCACACTGAAAGCTTGTGCACTTTGAATTGTATATAGAGCTCACAGGTCTGAACTCAAAACATACCCAATGTGGGGTTATTCAGTAAAAATCTTAAAGGTTTTGAGCATAATTTAATCATAACTGTGTTTCAGCATAAGCCTACTGACCTTTATGGCATTCAGTTGTGATAACTGGCAAAAGAAAAAAAAAATACATCCTTGAAATCCCACCAAGTCTCCCTGCTAATCAAAATCTAGCAATATCGCCTCGCAGAACATGAGATTGGCATGTGATTTCATGATGGGACCAACATAGATTCTAGTCCCTCTCTACTGGTCCCAGATTTAGCACAAGGCAGTGTGAGACATCTTTTATTTAACAATAATGAAAGAATACAGAAAAAATGCTGATATTTGAATCGTGTTTTATTTGTTGGCTGTTGTCTTGCTAAGTACCTCTCTCTCTCTCTCTCTCTCACTCACACACACACACACACACACACACACACACACACACACACATGAACTGAAGTGGTCAACATCAAAAGTTCAGTATTCTCATATGCTGAAGCTGAGATGAGGAACCTCCCTTCAACAAAGACACTAAGATCTTTAGGAATTAACTCTGCTGGGTTAGACACCCACTAAAAGTGTCAGTGCAAAAAAAACAAAAAAAAAAAAAACCTGTAAAGAGAAATAGCAGGGGACTGCTTCAGGACTGGGTTTCACTCATAAAAAGACTAGCAGAGGTCAAATACATGATGAGAAAAGAATTGTGAGAGGCAATGGATTTGAAGACACCGCTGTCTGGGCTCTGGCACAACCTGCGTACGGGAAACAGAAAAATTGAGGAATTTTACTCTTTCTTCATTATGTGCTCAGTCAACTCTTAGTTCCATTTTTGTAGTATCTATATAAAATCAACATGTATGCTACATAGATGGATAAATAGTGCATTATACTGAAACAAAATGATGTTGCAGTTATACCATGATTACAACGGGTTAGGTTTAATACAGATTAAGTTTGTTTATTATAACAATATTACACTATACTAAAAGGAAGAGTCCATTAATGATTTAGGACTTATAGACATTTTTTCATAGACCCTTTCATTCTCACTGGTTCAAAAGTAATTGGACAGCTGACTGCTTAGCATGTAATGGCCAGTTATGGCGTTTCCTCATTATTTCATGACAAATTATTTTTTTTCTTCTTTTAGCTGTTCCTGATAGGGATCACCACATTGAATCAGCCTTAAAAAATCTGCATGAGATAATGGCATCATGTCAATGCCATCATAAAGCTAAAAAATTTACACACCTATCAAAGTGATTGCAAAAACATTACAAATGAACATGTTAACAATTCAGTACATCCATAAAAATAAGGAGTGCACTGAGAAACTTAGCAACACCAAAAGGACCTGGAAGACCATGTAAAACAACTAAAATGGATGTTCACAGAATTGTTCCTTTGGTGAATGAAAAATCCATTCACAGCATCAAATCACATAATCAGCATTCATCATTGTCAAAGTCTACATCTTCATGAATGAAAATATAGAGCACTTACCTCAGGATGCTGGTAACACACAAAAACATATTAGCCTTTGATAGACTTTGATAGATTAGACTTTTAGAATGCCTGCCCAGTTCTTGAACAAGAAATGATACAGATAAAATGCTGCAAGACTCTGCAAAAGCCCATTATTTCCACTTACTGGCAACAAAACTGAAGGCAGAAAGCCCAACAAACAAGCAGCAACTGAAAGCAACAACAAAAAAAGCCTGGCAAAGCATCTCAAGGGTGAAAACACAACATTTGGTGATGTCCATGGATTTCAGACTGCAGACTATTTTAGTTTGTCCGATTAATTTTGAGCTTGTAAAAATGGCGGGATTGTATGAAAAATGCTTGTAATTCCTAAACAGTTTATTGTGTTATGCACCTAAATTAAAGCTGAAAGTCTATACTACGATAACAACATAATGATGTTTTAAATCCATTATGGTGATGCAGGGAGACAAATTTACAAAATAAAAAAAATAAAAAAATTCCAAATACTTATGGACCTACCTGTAGATTTTCAGTATACAGACATTACAGTATGTATTTTTATTTTTATTTTTTTACCCTAGCTTCAAGTTATAACACTGCCTACTACAAAACTGTATTTGAAGTAAGTTTTAGATTTGCAATAAACTGCCAGATGACAATTAAGTCTTGGCGTACGTTCCAAGCACAGACCAATAATCATTCTATAAATATTAATAAACTAGCAAGAAAAGCTTCAATGTAATTTCTTCCTGACCTGTATTCTGTCCAATACTAAACTCTTTCATTATAATTATTCCTGCCACAAGTGATACAAATGACTAAGTGTTTACTCGCAAGCAGACCAGCAAATTAGACCCTGACTATGGATGTTCCACTGTTATAGTAAAATGAATGGCCATTTAAATGTAAGATGAACTGAGGACTTGCTAAGCTGTGAAGTAGCTGTGTTTTATACAGGCATTGACTTTCCACAACACCAGGAAATAAGGAAATTTAGGACTTGGGCTTATACTGTGTAAATTGAGTCAACTCTCTCCTCTTCTTAACCTCTCCTGAAATATAAATGTGCTGTAATGTAAGTCTCAATGTCCTGAGCTGTCATATCACTATCGACTGGAGGAAAATGTAGAGAGATGGAGATTAGCATTTTAGAAGGTCACATGATGTCTAAGATTGATTCATGGTAGCTTCCTCACTTGCTCATCAGCAAGAACTGCAGAGAATGTTGGCTGTGGAGAGAAGTGAAATAGCTTTTGCCCTTTTCTCATTTTAAGACCATTGAGAAAATATTATGTAAATAATGAATTTAATGATAAAGGAACATTAATACACTTTATTTATATCTCAGCCAAAATTTATCTATCTGTCTGTCTGTCAGTCGGTGGGTTTGTCTGTCCATCTGTCTACGAAGACAAGCAATTAAATTTCACATTCACCCCTATGGGGTGACATAGCACAGCATCGTGGTTAGCACTACTGCCTTAGCAAGAAGACCCTGGGTTCATGAAAAAATTTAAATGAAATGAATGAAAATTCATATCTGCAGGCCATTTAGAGTAGTCAGGTCAACAAATCCACATGTCCCTGGCCTGTGAGAGGAAACCACGGTGCACAGAAGAAATTAACCCAGGGCCAGCACAGGCTCCACAAAGGCCACAGTAAGAGGTTCAGACTGAGATCCTTTTCACTGTGAGGTACACACACGAATGAAAGAAATACAGCTGAAATTTTTTTTTCATGATGAATTTAGCATAATTATACACATCACACACATGCAGTGTAAATGCAGTTTATGCAGAAATGAAAGATTATTTTATGAAAATGCAAATACATTTCTGTCTATACATATAGTGTACTTAATAAATACTACACAGGAACAGTGCATCTGATTTGTTTGCTATCTCGGGATAATACTTGAATCAAAATAGTGGACAAACAACATTTTTAAATCCTAGAAATCTAACAACATAATTTTAACATAATTTCTATTTTTAATAAAAATATCATTTTAGTTTGGTTTTCACATGTAACCATGTAGTATATATCAAAACAATTATTCACCTCAGGTGAAGGCTAAAGATAATATCAGAATAGTCCTCATAATATAGTTATATTATTGAAGTTTGCTAAATAGGAGGTTTAAAAATTTTGTTAAGCACTGTGGAAATAAGAGTGGACAAATGTAGCAGCAGTTTCCACTTCATACAGTCCCTCCATTTTTAATATCACTTCTACACTCCCTATTAAACTTTTTAAAGTGAAATATTTTACAACCTTTACCAATGCCTGTCAGTTATGCCGGCAGGAAACCCATTAACATTTTGTAGTCGGGTAAGCTATGCTTTATTTTTTCACATATTGTATTTTTTGTCTCTTGGGTGGCTACTGGGAAGAGTCACACAAATTAGCAGTGTGAGCTGGGGGCCTCAATTACCTCAAAAAGGTTTTGTGTTCCTTTTGCTGTGTGACCAGCAGCGAAGATAAGCAACAGAAAGGCAGTAGTGAAGAAGAGCTTCAGGGAGAAATAAAGAGATGGGCTATAAAAAGGCATTCAGTGGAGAAAGAGAGGCAAAACAGGTGGTGAGGTGTGGAGGACAAATGACACCTCTGTCAAAAGGGTTTTCCCGTGGGGGACAGCAGATGATCTTTTACAATCTCATTAAGCCTCAAAGTTCTACACACCACCATCGCTGTTCATTGAATATGTGCTGTGGTCTATTCTGTTGCACCTCAGATGAATCATGTCAGTAATATAATGACCATTTAACTAGGATTTTACAAAATAAGTATTTTTAGTTTATTATAAGTGTTTATATTTGTATTTTCTTTATTTTATTTTGATCTTAAGAGTACTATGCACTGCTAGCTTTGTTCAGAAGTGTAAGAAAAGTTTTGAGAGTATAGCAGGTGCTAGCACCTTCTGTGATAACAAACCCATCTGTTCAAAGCTGCCTAAAGTATGTTGGTTATATTAGTCATGTCTTCAATATTTGATATGCATAATTGCTCTGTTAATAATCTCTGCACTAGGTGACATTTGTGGTGAGGGTTGAGCAAATCTCTACTTATTATACAGAGCTTTCGTCTGTAGGTTTGGTGCTAATTATTATGCTGTAAATTATTTATTCTGACCTCATGTTTTTAGGCACACACACACACACACACACACACACACACAGAGGCTAATATTCAGCAACTATCAAACTTGTGTTCCAATGGATCATTGTGTTAGCTTACAGAAGCATGACTGATCGTTAGAAAACCCTTTTGCAATTATGTTATCAGTGATGAAAACTGTTGTGCTAAGTAAAGAAGCAGTAAAACTGTCCCTCTTTAGGCTAGGTGAATATCTGGAGAATCAGCATTTGTTGGTTTGATTATAGACTCAAAATTTCCAGAAAAAGAACTTTCTTCTGAAATTCATCAGTCTATATTTGCCCTGAGAAATGAAGGCTATTCGATACACGAAACTGCCAAGAAACTGAAGACCTCATACAATGGTGTGTACTATTCCGTTCAAGAACAGCACAAACTGACTCAGGTGCACATCTGAGCATGAGGACAAATTCAGATTCTCTTTGAGAAACAGATGCCTGACAGGCCTCAGTAGGCAGCTTCATTAAATAGAACGAGCAAAACACCACCTTCAACTTTAACAGTACTGGAGTTGTTAAGAAAAAGCCATATCTGAGTCTGGTCAATAAAATGAAAAGATTAAGATGGGCAACAGAACACAGACATTGGACAGTGGAAGATTGGGGGGGGTCAAACATGGTGGGGGAAATGTAATGGTCTGTGGGTACTTTAGTGCTGGTAAAGTGGGAGAGTTGTACATGATACAAAAGGAGATCTATCACTCTATTTTGAATAACCGTGCCATACCCTGTCAAGAGCTTTTGATTCGAGCCACTTTCCTCCTACAACAGAACAATGACCCAAAAACTTTGGAGGGTATTCAGAGGTATTGTGAGAGCAGCCTGACCATATAGTACAGATGTGCCCATCAAGCCAGTCCATACTTGTGGGAGGTGCTTCAAGAAGCATGGAGTGAAATTTCTTCATTGAAGTCAACGAATTGCAGCTAGAGTGACAAAAGTCTGCAAGGCTGTAATTGCTGCAAATGAAGGATTTTACACACAGGTAAAGTTTGAAAGACAAAATGATTATTTCAAGTAAAAAATATTGTTTTAAACCTAACATAAATTTGTGTATTCATGGAAAATCTGAAATTTTCTGGGTGACCCCAAACTTTTGGACATGGAATTGAACGTATCAACATTACACACACAAATATCTACTTTCCTAGTTTCATCTCAGGGGTTAATGTACGGATGTTATATATATATATATATATATATATATATATATGTGTGTGTGTGTGTGTGTGTGTGTGTGTGTGTGTGTGTGTGTGTGTGTGTGTAACTCTGTGCTACTGAAGACATCTTTAGTCCATAATTATTCAAGTCATTTTTAATCAGTGATTATATTTCCATTGGAAATCTACCCAGCCCTGATAGGAACTTGATCTCCCTTACATTAAGCACAACAAGCTTGGGCTTGGCAGACTTGTCTTGACGTGAGCGGCTGCGTACTGTGCGACGTTTTGTAGAACTAGCTTCGTGCTTGCCCTCATTACCGTCACTCAACCCTGAAGCTGCATCCGACAGGCCACTAAGATAAGGAAAAAAAGAAAAACCCCACAACAATATGTGTCTCAGTTTCATTATTCTGATGGAGTTGATAAGCTTATAAACAGGTTTTATGAATGAAAATAACACACAAAACATTCCAGGGGCCATTTAGCATTGAGGCATACCTCTCTGCAGATGGCGGAATCAGCATGGATTGTGTTTGAGTCTGATCTGGAGACTGGGTAACATTTAGAGGAACCTAAAATAAAAAAGGGTAACATTCTGAGGCACAAATTTACCTCATTTAGTCAAAGCTCCCATTACAATGAAATTAGTCTCGTTAGCTACTTTTAAGACATGCTTACAATTTAGACTTTTCTGTCCAGTACTCTAGTTATAAAATAATGACACAAAGCTTTAAGGAAAGACGTCAATCTTCTTTTGATGAAAACACACCCTTCTACTACGCACCCGGTGTAACTGAGAGGCCTGATATAAGAAATACAGATGTTCAGCATTTGGAGGTGGAGAGAAAACAGGAGGGCTGAGTTGATTTGGCCGTACCTGGCAGCCAGCATGCAAGAAAGAGGGGTGGGAATGTAAAACAGCAGAAGAATGAGGTTATTAATGACAGAAGAAGTTGAAGAAGTTAAGGCATGTTGACTGATTTCAGAAGAATGAAGATATGAACACTAATTTAAGACAGTTATTTATGATGAATGTGATCCAACTCCACTGCCGGTGTTCATTAATGCAACACATAATGCATAATAAATCATTTAAATACAGACAAAATGGAAAAGTATGGGAAAATGTTATGGTGAAACATACAGCACAGATGCCATGTTAGAGGCTTTTAAAGCAGAGAGAATTACAGAGGTGAAGAAAAGAGGAAGACTGAGAAAGATAGCAAAAGGGGAACTATGAATAAACATTTAGCCTTTAAGCATTTTAATCAGAACTATGTAAGCAGAAGTAAAATTTCTTTCCTATGTAGGTGAAAGGAAAGAAAGCACCTCCCCTTTAAGGGACAAGATAAAGTACAATAAGTACCAGGAAAATGGAAATGAGCCTTCATTGGCCACAGGTGAAATACCAGAATTTCCACTTGAGCTGTATTTTTATTTTACTTAACATAGCCAACTGGGACCAACAGGAACTAGTGCTTTTTAGAGGAAGGACTAGAAGTACCAACTTTTGCTATGACCATGTACAACCACATGGAAAATTTCTGCTTTAATGATGCCATTTTCAAGCATAATAGACACTCACTAATATTGTTATTGTTTAGACAAACTAGGTTAATCTGAGCACTTCTATAATGACTAACACTGATGGGATTGTGTAAAATAGTTATACATGTTCTTACTACCAGCACTGTGCCTATTTCACGTGTTTCTGACGAAAACATTCTGCAACCCCAAAATTCTTGATTTTGAATGTGCAGTGAAAATGGCCCGTAATGTACCTGGACCACCTGAGAGCTGAGTGGTTGCAGCGGCTGAGTTGAGCTCTGAGGTGCAGCATCCAGCGTGGGCTGGTTGAGCTGTTGGGAGATACTGGACTGAGCAGACGTTGGCAGAGTGGTCTGCTAACCGGGAGAAAAAAAAAGAGGGGGGGGGGCATGGTTGGTATTCAGGTTCTAATGATCTAATGTCTGAGCAGTTGAAAGGAAATAAACAGAAACAAATGCTCAAAATGAGTAACAAATCATGATGACTACCTGCGGTGGAGCATTATATTCAGGATGGGACACAGGAATCAGGCTACTACTTCCTTGTGAAGAAGGAACTTGAGGCTGTTAAAGACAAAACAACATGAAACAGCACACTTCAGCTGATTATTTAAAAATTGTGCCTGATATGGATAATCCCAAAGATGACCAACCAGGCTATGTGGCTGGACAGCATGCTGCTGAGGAAGTTGGGAATGAGGGGTGTGTTGTGTGGTAGAGGTGTGAGGCTGTTGCTCAGGCTGAATAGAGCTGTAAGAGTGCTGAACAGGATGAGACTCAGATGTAGCCAGTGAGTACTGAACCTCCATACCACCTACAGCTGTGAAATATGCAAATAAATAACAGATTATGACCCAGCCATTTCAGGTGCTTATGTAACACAGTGCTTGATAAATTTACTGCATTACTTACACGAAGCAGATGCTCCAGGTTGCTGCTGCAGATGGTGCTGCTCCCCCTCGGGCTCCTCTGTCTCTGTGGGAACTGGTGTCAAGGTTGACATGGAGGTATTTGTGGTGGAAGAGTTTGCAGCTGTGGGCTCGCTGGGAGGCTGCTGCCCCCTTTCCTCTTCCTCCTTCCTCTTCTCCTGCTCTTCCCGTACCAGCTTCCGCTGTTCCCTCTTCCTGCAGATCAGAGCCACACGGTCCTTTATGGCCTTGGCTATGGTCTTATGATCGCCCTCACAAACGTAGCCGGAGTCAACCTAGAAAGCCATTATGTAAACAAAAAGCGGAACAAAGAAGACAGGGCAAGTCTAATAAGAAGGCTGGGATATTAGAACTAAATCACAAAAGACAAGTCAGTGAGATCAAGACTGAAGCATATAAAGAAACAGCAGGTGCAATCAGCTTTGCTACCATCTCCTGTGCAACGTCCTCTGGGACATCTTTGTGGAGATCAAAGGAAAACTCAATGGCCTCGTTATCCTTGTATTTCCCTTTGAGCTTCTTAACATCCTCAATGCGCAGCCACAGTTTGATAGCCACCACCTCCCCATCATCCTCCTCAGCAAGCTCAACACGAACCCCTGTCTCTTCCTGAAAAAAGGCATGGTTCAACAGGTCCTTGATGGAATATCTGAAGAAAATAGAGACTTACATGTAAGAAAGAAACAAAAAAGACATTTTCAGGAGAGATCAGTTGTGGTGTTGGTTCAATTGTGCTAAACAAACCGTTCATCTTTGTTTTGACGGATACATCCTTCGATGATTTCTTTGACTTCAGGAATGGCGACCTTATCGAAACTGCCTGGCTTCACTCCCTATAAATGAACAAGGAAATCATCCAAATCAGAACGAACTCGCAAACAAAATAAAAATCGCATAATTTCTATCTTTAAATGTTAACTAGTATATACATTACATGGTAAATGCCCAATCTGATTTGATATGGTTTCGTTATCTCAGGGTGAACAGACATTATCCTGTGTGGATAATGCTTGAATCAAAATTTGCTCTTCACATGTTTCCATGTAGTATATAGTAAAACTAAGTTTAAAAAGATGTCATTACAGAGTGCACTTTTCTTATGTTATCTATGTAGTACTGAAACTCTGAATGAGTTTCAAAACATGAATCGTATTAAAAGGAAATTGGTTGTCATAACCTTGCCTATAAACTGAATTGAAATTTTTTTTTTTATCTCGCAGCCGATTGCCTTCAAGTAAACTTGGACACCTTCATAGAAAGCAGGTTGTTTGTTAGCTCTAGAACCACACTTAGTTACTCTGCTTACTCTAGAAATTTGACATACGCTCATTCATGAATTCACCTGCCGCAGTCATGATTAAAAATAAATTATAAATAATATCACTTCAGATTTGGTTCTTATTTTCCCCATATAAGTGTTTACTAAAACAATTATTCACTTCAGGCTCAGTGGATGTTGCTCAATATTCTACTACTATTCTATTACTACACTACTCAGAGACATCTACTGCACCATCTATCACACTGATGTAAAAAGCATAAAAATAAATAAATAAATAACCCACCAAACATAAAGGGGTACATTTAAGTTAGCATAACCCTAACATAACTACATGTAAGAATGAGAAAGCATTGTGTAGCAGCTCACAAAAAACCCCCCCACGTGATTCTGATAGGTATGCTTAAATGTCAGCAAACCAGTTTGTATTGATTCCCCACTGCAACTGCAAAATTGGTCAAAATATATTAGGTCACATGTTTAAGTAACAAAATATACCCTTTGACCATTTACTGTGGACACTTTTCACACTATTGAAAAACTGACCACAGTAAACATTAGCTAAGCATGTTAATTTGTATCTAAACAAATATAGATGTGTTGAAGTACGATGTAAGTCTCATATTCAGGTCCTGGCAGATATCTATGTATATCATTGCAGATAAACAAACTACATTTTTATGGTACCTGGTACTTGCCAATTTGGATTCAGTTATAATTTTTTCGAGTTTTTCTTCCCAACCCTAGCTGCAATAGACAGACCCAAACAAAAACAACCCTGAACTAGATGGCACATACACAGTTCATGAGAAGACACCTATCATACCTGTCTACTACGTAAAGCCCAGGTATGAATCTTGCATTGCTCTGGGCTTCAGAAGAGTTTCTACCAGAGAAATCTTTTCAGGAAGTGAGGAACTTTAGGTACATTTTTACACTGGGGAGTCAGCATTATTTTTAATTTCTGTTGCAATTTGAACCTACCCCAGAAACCACAGAGGTAAATTTTGGTATCCAGTATGCAGCTAACAAATAAAATTATTCTTATTAATTGTATCAGACAGTTGTGTTGCTGTCAAAGTTTCAGTTATACCATACCAAAATGTTGCAGGAGTGTACTTTTAATTATATCATGTCTATGCAACAGGCTAAAAAAAGAAATAAATTCTTAAAATAAATAAACAAACAAACAAACAAACAAACGCATAATGCACATTCACTGACAAATGTAAATTAACCGAATTTTAGTGCCATCTGCACTGTCATGTGATCGCACCATGTACAATTACTGATGCTAAATTTAATTTAACTTCTTGCTCAAATACCATGTGAGCCCAGCCAGGAAATACTTGTGTTAATGCAAAAATAAATACATAAATGAATTAAAATAAATTAACAAAAAAGTGTGTGTGTGTGTACACACACACACACACACACACACACACACACACACATATATATATATATATATATATATATATATACACACATATACATATACACACACACACACACACACACACACACACACACACACACAGACACACACAGACACACACCTCACTTTAGTGACTAGCTACAATCTCTAAAATACAGAAACCGTTAACAATTTAATGCTTCCAATATTTTTTCTTTATTCACCTACAGTATCATTTTATCACCTTTATTTAGCCTGATTTTACAATTCTTCCCCCTGATCCAGGTAAAAATAAATAAATAAATAAAACAAAAGGCTTGCCACCTTACCTAGAACCCTCATTCATAGTTTAGAAAGTCATGAGATAACACAGAAAATAGACCCTTTTTCTTGTGTTGTTTTTAAAGTTTGATTCTACTGTTCGTGTGTATATTGATTTCATGTTCTATATGTGCTGTTGCATGCAACTAGACTGAAATTCTTGAAAACACAACTTACCACTCACGGGGGAAAAAGGGTGAAGAAAATGCCTCATAAAGGCCAAAAAAGGGGAGATTTAAAAGAATGTAGAGAAGGAGAGGGGAGGAGGGCGAGCACACATGGCCCTCTCCTCCAGCAAAAGGTTGGGCACTTACGCTGGTCACTCTGCGATAGATCTGTGCCGCATTCTGGCACTCGGAGTAAGGGTACTCAGAAGTAGCCATCTCCAGCATACACATCCCAAAGGCATAGACATCCACTGACTCGTCATACTTCTCCTCATACATCTCAGGCGCCATGAACTCAGGGGTACCTTAAATCAAAAGAACGGTTCAGAACTCTCTCTCTCTCATTTCCCTATACCACCCTCTCTGTGAAGAGGAGAGAGGAAGAGGAAGGTGATGCTGCTGAAGATGACCCCTCCAGAAACCTGTGAGAAAAGAGAAAGAGAGAAGGGAGAGCGAAAAGGGAATAGAAGGCGAAAAAAGAGGAGGAGGGGGGGTAAACTGTTCTCAGTTAGGCTGTTGTGATAAGAAGCCCAAGTTCCTCAGTGTAAGGCCTTTAGGGCAGGGCTATAGAAACAAAACTAGAGCACAGAACCTACGAAAAGGCCTGGACTGACCAAAGAAATCAAGCTCAGTCTGCTAAAGGAGGGGACTGAGCATTAAGTAAAGGCTCAAGACATTCGATAATGTTTATATAACAGTTTAAAACAAAGGCAAACGTTAGCCAAACAGATTACTGGGAAATATTTGAGGTGAGTCAATGGTCAGTCAATAGCCCAGGACTGATAATTTAAGAGAAAGCTAAAACCCAAGCTATGGAAGGAACTCTTAGGTGCATTTTGTTAGCCTGATGCAAAACCCCTTAAAAGCACTTACCTTTCGGTTACCTGTAAGAAAAAAAGAGCACATTACATTTGCTAAGCATAACATATTCCATAGCTAGTCTCTGATTAATGAGGTTCTGCACACTAGTTTATGCAGTAAAAAAGCTGCCCATAAAACAAAGACCTCACACAGAGAAACTTATCATATTTGGAATTGATTTAGATTTGTAATGTGTCACTTTGTACTGGTTGACTTACCAGGCCCATTTTCTGCATTTACCGCAGTACACTAAATAATCCTTAAAGTGGAATAAGGGAGATCTGAGGTTAGATTCTAAAGTTTCCTAAAATGATAAATGGACTCTAAGTCTATAACTGAGAGGAAATGAGGAGAGATTATGGCTTGGATCATAAGACACTGTAAGAAAAAAAATCAAAACAGAAGATCTAGCCTTGAGAGAGAGAAATGACAGTTATTAGCATCATCATTATCAATTATTTCATTGAAGAAACAGACCACCAATATCCAAACCACAGGACAAAGATCAGTCAGAACGGTACCTGAAAGCCCAGGGCTCACCTCTAGCTTTTGTGCTATCCCTTTGCCATGATCAGGTTTGCCTGCAGACAAGCCACAATACAACTACGCACATCACTGACAAAAAGAGAGTTAAGAAACTACTTACTCTCTGGAGGAACCAGAAATAAGGGCCTCTTAAAACACTGAGGATAATATGACAAACCAAACAATTTTGGACCTAGAGGAGGTAGGGGAATCCCGAGTGGAGAGACAGCGCGAGCGAGAAGCAGGGGCCCTGGTTTGCTGTGGTTTGGGGCTCACAGAAACACTGTGGTCTGCCTTCGCACCACAACGTTAAATCACACTTTTAGAAGTCAAAGAAAAGAAAGAAATTGCAGAAGAGGACAGACTTTCTTCTTGCTGCCAGCAAACTCGCATATCGAGTCAACACAAAAAGGACCGAGAAACAGTGTATGGTGGATTATGCGGTCATACCTATGACACTCTTGGCAAACGAAGCCCTCTTTAGAGTAGCAAGGCCCAGGTCACCGATCTTGACGGATCCGGTGGGCCCGGTGATAAAGATGTTGTCACACTTGAGGTCACGGTGGATGATAGGAGGAGATCTAGTATGAAGGAAGTGAAGTCCTTTCAGGATTTGCCGACACCAGCTGCGAAGGACTTTGATCTTCATCTCCTTAAACCGCTTCAAATACCTGCAGATCAAAAATAAACCATCATCAGACTGGGGAGTTTTCATTAAAAAAAAAAAAAAATTTTTAAAACAGATATTGAGACATGATTTATATAACAATACAGCAGATGATACAACATTTATTGTTCTTGCTAAAAAAGGTTCTTCCTGTCAAATCAAAAGTCTAAAGAGAAAACGTACCTAAAACTGTGCACTTACGTCTTTAGGGTGCCAGATGTCATAAGCTCTGTCACAAGCACTATACATTTCCTCCCTTTGCAGGGAGCCTCCCAGGAATCATAGAAGCGCACAATGTTGGGGTGCTGCAGGCCCTTCAGCATGCCAGCTTCCTCCTTGAAGCGCTGTCTCTCTGACTTGGACAACTTACGGTCCTGAAAGGCATTTTAAATGTGTCATTACAAGATAAAGGTCTGTCAATATGCATTAAATGTTTGTTAAATACACTAAACAAATGCTTTGGAACAACAAACATCTATTTAATATAAATAATACTGCATATGGTCTGAGACATGCACAGTGATTGAACAGTGTAAACACTCTTAAAATAGAGCTAAATTCTCACCAACCCCAAGCTCCTCTCTATGACCTACTTCACTATGAGGTTACCCACAATTCCTGGAGGTCCTTCAAAAGCACCATCCCCCAAAATGTATAATGCTACCCTCAATCTAAATATAAACTCTAGTACAATTCTAAAGTACTGTGCTCATCTAAACAGTTTCCAAACATTTGAGCTACTCCCTAATATGATCACTTGCCAATTCCCAACCATCAGTCAGCTACTCTTTATCACACAACAGTGAGCAACTGAAAAGATTGAAAGACACGTGAAGCCAGCCATTACATCTTTTTGAACTGCTACTCACACTCACAGGGCAGAGGAAAGTGCTACCTGCCCTTTTCCTCATGCATATGACCTCTGAGATGCCCATGATGGCATAGTGACACTGTGACTGACAGGGGAGGGAGAGTAATGGCATCCCAAGCACCCAGAGAGCACTGACAATGTCAATCTGTGGACAAAAAGATTGCCAAATGCTTTTCTTTCGTACCATACGGGACCTCGTTTGTAAAATTTCAAATGGTCTACTGCTCAGTCATGTGACCAAAACAAACAAAATAATCTCCAGTGTGCCTTTCCAGCTTGAACAGTGCTGAATTTGTGTAATCGATGTACAGCATTTGATTGTACATTGCCAAGTTCCATCATGGGCTCACTTTATTGCATATTGCAGATTAGTGAGAAGTCACTCTGTTCTTAAATCAAATCACATGGAGAAATGAACAGAAATCATTTCGCCTGCCCCCAAAAAATAAACTGAATAAGTGCGAAACAGTAAATACTGATATTTACACCTCTTAAGTGACAATCACTTCAGGGGGATAAACCTTCACATTATGAAGTCAACTGCTACAGCCCTTTCTGTATAAACACCACAGTTCTGTAGCACATGAACAGGAATCAGAAAAAAACAACAACATTGTAAAAGGTTTGTTGGCCTTAATACGGATAAGCTATATGTGTGTCACGGACTTGACATTTTTACAGTGTTTTACTATTACGTATGTATCTAAGAATCAGATAAATATCATTCATAGCAAAACACCACATAGGAATACAGACAGTCCATACATAGGCTTTTTTAAACCCTTACAGTCAAGGCTACTGTTTAAATATTATTTATTTTGTTGCCAACCTAACATGACATGACTCAATCACACTTGCAATGGTGGCACTGGATATAAACATAAGGAATGTCTTAACATTTATTTGCAACAGCTATTTATAAAAGCCAAACTGCTTTGGAAGCACAAGAAGCACTTCTCCAAAAGGCAACAGAAGTGAAACCATTTATAAATTTCTCCCGCACTAAGACCTAAATATTATTTAAGCACATCATATCATGCAATATGAAATATGGGATGGAAGTCTGCCAACGTTTTGTACAAGCACTGCATTTTTGCCTTCTGGTATTGAGGTGAATTTTTTAGTTTTTTATTTTAGTGCACCTCTGCCACATATCAAAGGAAATGCTAAACAAAATGACAACAGGCAAAAAAAAGAAAAGAAATCAGAGAGACAGGAAGAGTAGGCGGGGAAGAAAAGATGAGAGGGTGCAAGAAATAAGAGCCACAAAGACAGCCAAATGTAAGAGAACATGTAAAAGAGTGTGAGTGAAATAGATACTGCAGCTTTTGTTTCAGCACATTTTCCAAACTGGCTCAACCTGAAGGCTGTTTGCAGCAGAGCTGCAGCTCACGTGACCACATGCAATGGCCTGTCATTACCCAGAGGCAACAGCAGTACAGAGGAGGAGTTGAGAGGGCAAAGGCAAGCCTTGACAAGCCACAGAGCTGCTGTTCACATCGATAAGAACAGACTCTGTGACCCATTTTCTCAACAGAGGCCAACAAAATGAGTTGCACTCACAGAGCAAAACTTCTCACAAGGGTCTATTACATTTCCTCTCTTAACCCTTCTGAAACGAAAGGAGGAAACAGGATGTCAATGAAGGCAAATAGTGAGAAGTGGGTCACAAGTTGATGTTTCCAGCAGCAGGATGTTGCCCTGTGGTCTGCAGTGTCACTTGAGCACTTATCAGAGCCATCATACTTGACAGATCAGCATTATATCGTTCGGTGATTTCTGATCTCTGTTTCCAGTATAATCTGCCCATGTTGATATTAAGTGTCATCATGTAAGAAAGATTGAGCTACAATCTTGCAGGTAGTACTTAAAGCTAGAGTAAATATGTTGTGGTTCATTTTCAATCTTTTCTAAGAATAGGCAGGATAAACAGTATGACTATCTGAAAAATAAACAATGATTCGAAGATTAATACTCTAATTAATGTGTAATTCCAACATTTTTGAAAACAAAGGGCAAGCAAAAAAGTGATACAATAAGTAAACAATAACATCCATTTAATGAAATAAACATTTCCTATGCGTTCTTCAGTTCACACATCAAAAACACACACAGAAATCCCCTGTGCTGAACCAGCACAAAGAAATGGCTTACCTGCAGTTCACACCATGCCACTTCTACAGTCGTCTCTGTATCCAATCCTTTGTACACAGTTTTGAATGAGCCCCGGCCAATCTCGATGTCAAACTTCAAAAATCGGCCATCGGGCGAAGTTCCGACAGCCTTTGTCTCTACCTCCTCTATGTCCTCTTGGTCCGTCTTCTCAGGCTCATGCTGTTGTCCTAGATCCACCAGAGCCTTCGCCTTGGCTTCTTCATCCTCCTCCTTATCATTTTCCTGTTTTGTGCCTACGTCACTGCCCAGATCCTGCTCTGATGTCTTGCATTGTGGCTCCAGACATGGTTCTTTCTTTGTCTCAACAACCTGACTAGCTGACACCACGGGCCTCTGTTCTGCCACTATCTCCTCATGGACACCATCTTTTGCTTCCTCCACCTTCTCAATAACTGGCCCAGTCAAAGAAGGGATCTCGGACTGAGTTGTAATTTCAAGCTCACTAGACTGAAGATCAGTGGGAGCACCTGAAAGATCTGTTGGCGTGTTCAGGAAAAAGATTTTGCTAGGAAGCTCCAAAGCTGTGGCATTTGAGTCACAAATGACACTGCGCCGGACAAATCGGTGCTCAGCTTTCAAGTCCCGATCCATGGTGTGATGGCGACGGCGGACTTCGGGACCAATCCGTTCACCCAACTGCGTGTCCGAGTTGGAGCCATTGGTGTTCTTTGAAGCAGGGGACAGGAACTTGACCATCTTTTCTCTAAAACTTTCAGACATATCTCCACTCACAGAGTGAGGAGACACTCAAAGCCTAGATCACTTCCATGCACTCAAATAAATGTATTGAGAAATACTACACAACTCCTTTGCTGTGTTTTTGGGTGATCACTCAAATGAATTCAATGCTCTTACAAACCAAAGGGCTTGAGTAAAGCACTGGAAGGGCAGTGTGAATGAAGTAGGGAAAGAGCAGTTCACAGTCGAGCATAAACTGATGACAATGCAGAAGGGCTTTAAAACTTAGGTCATCCATTGTACAGGGAAATGCAGGCCGTGTTCATTCAACATAAGGTGTGACGTGTTAAGGCAAGGCTGTAAAACTTGATGTGCGCTTTTAAGCCACGAAGTTGCACAAGGGTCCCAACATGATCTGAGCTTCAGTTTCACTGTAACAACACAAAGTAGAATGTACAGTCTTGAGAAAACATTATAATGATAAAATGCCATTTATATAGCAAACTTCTCAAATTCAATACCGCTTTATAGAGACCAAGAAAAGCAAAGCCGTATTCAGACCGGATTAGTTTTATATATGATGTAATGTGATTACCAGAGTAGTATCTCTGCAATTTTACACTGATCTGAATTTGTCATGTTACGCCAAGGTCGCACCTACCATGATGATACAAGAGAATGGTGGTTGAGACTACCATGGCCTTTCAGGAGGCGGTCTCTAGCAAATATGGGAGGAAGAAAAATGTATCCAGTTTAAAAAAACAATGCGATTGAACTGATTTGGCACTTGACCAACAGCATATTTTAACATGAAGAAACTTTCTGGGAATGGAAGCCACGCCCTCCTGGTTCTAAAAGTAGATCCCTGGCTCTCAAGTATTCTGATGGAAGTGAGTGGAACACTAATGAGATAATGCTGGGATAAATCGTCTAACATCATCCACCATGGAGTAAATCTGCCAATGTGAAACTGAGGTTTTTTCTTTACAGACTGCATTATATCATGGAGAGGGATACTGTGTGTGTGCACATTCGTGTATGTATATACACATACAGGGGTGGAAATTAACACTAGTCCGCTGGCCTGTGGCGAGTCAAAAATCTGTAGGGTGAGTTAAATTAGCAAGCAAGCCCTCCCCTGCGCGCACACACACACACATACATATACAAATATATATACTTATATATATATATATATACACACACACACACACACACACACACACACACACACACACACACACACACACACACAAAATATCCCTCTCCATGAACTGACAAGCTTTTAGATACCATGTGTCCTGTTGGAAAAGACATTTCACTTATTTCCTCCAGCATACAGTCACACTATGAAGCGCATGCTCTTTTCTATTATCTTTTTCCCAAAAAAAAAAGATTTGTTTGCAGATTTTAAAAACAGATAAAAAAAATTTCAGAGTAAGCTAGAGATGACAAAAGGGGATTTCGGGTAAATTCCTACAACAGGTATATCCTATGTAAATGTTATGGTCATCAAGCGTGGCCTGTACGACAACTGAGTTGATGACCAGTGCTTAGAATAAAAATTAAAAGAAAATTAAAAGGCTGGAGTAAAAGAGAGAGCACATGCAGAACACACTGAATCTATGTGACGAAGCGTACATCCTGTATACACACCCACGTCTGTGATTTATACAGAGATCATTAAACCTGTGAACAGGTCATTATTACTCAGATGTCCTCTGGCAATATGACTTCAGTAAAGTGTATGCATCTAAATGACAGCTAGCAATTAAAACTAATAATCCTCACATACACATGTAGCACAAAAGACCTGACGAAAATAAGACCAAAAGTACTGACACTGATTCTGCTACACTTCCTTGAAACTGGGGGATGAACCACTCAGCATTACAAAATAACCTGTAATCATAAACATGCTAATATTAATTATAGGACGGCAGAAAATTTGCCATGGACATTTTGTGAACCAGCCACATGAATCAGCTGTTCGATGACACTAGCAATCACAAATCTACAGACGTGTACTTAGCGGATGTGGCAGCTAAAAAAGTTACCAAGCTCGATCTTTGGTTAAATCTGATCCATAACAAAGGTCAATTTAAACCCGCGGGGGTCGTGAATTATTAATATTTACCAGACCACGCAGGCTAATATTAACCAGTTGAGTTTAAAATTAATGTTACGAGCTTGGCTAGACTTGCTAATTAGGTAGCTTTGCTAACGTCTGGCGTTCATTGAATGTTTATTACTAACATTATCACTCCCTTTTCCCTTTGTTTTCGCTACACAGTCGTCGGTAAAACGCACATAGTAATACATTTTCTTATTAAAGAACACAATGTTAATCTAGAAGTGTCTTCTTTTCTCCCCACAATGCAAAGCTAGCTAACGCTAACTGCTCGCCTTCGCTAACGGACGTTAGTTAACTCAAATGCAGTTAGCTCGAGATGCTAAACCGAGAACATTCTGAGGTGCGACACGCGATTAAAATAAGCAAAATATGCTGCACGGTTACGAGGAAACAAGATAACGATATATTATTAGTTTCCTCAACGAAAACAAATACTTACCGAAATGATGTGCACCGTCATCCTCGGTTATCTCCGGTTTCTTTGGACACCGCGCGCGCACCGCCGAAACTCCCTTTGGCTAACCAGTAAAATTACCGGGTTAGACACGTCAGAAATGTGTAATGTTTTGGGTCATACTGCTACGGTTATACGGATATATGGTTCCTCTGCCGTGCCAGGATACCTGTGTAAACAGTACACAGCAAAACCGAAGCCGACAGCCTCGCGTTCGCTTCGCTGTGAGCAGCGACAAGCCAAACGGCACAATTACAAAGTTCGAATGTCAAAGTGCGAAAATCACGCGCCTTCTCGCGAGATTTGCAGACACGCGGACTCTTTGTTGTCGGTCTTTATCGGTTTAATTTCCTTATTCAGCTGATGATCAGCGCAAAACTAATTCAAACAAGTTTCATGGATTTGATAAAACGCACACACCAGACAGGGAATCCATTCCCGTGCGATTTAGATGCACACGAGCTGGTTTTTGCTGCTGCTGCTGCTGCTGCAACACAAAAGCGCCTTTGATACTTATAAAGCTAGTCCATAAATCAAACGATTTCCACTCGACGGACTTAATTCGGATTTATGGATGCATAAACAGGCGTTTTATAGTTTTTCCATTTCAGTGCGACACCATAAAACACAGCCGGCAAAAGGAACCATCCGCATTCTCTTCTCTCTTCCCCCGAGACAGCCCTAAAATAAGCTCATATCGCAGTGTAGACACGAGCGCCCCCTCTCGCACAGAGCGCCTCATAACATGACAACATCCTGGAAGGCTACTGACAGTGTTAGCCACCACAACAAAGGAACAGCAATCACGATTTAGCAAAAAAGTCTAATGCAGCGCATACATGAGATGTAGTCACACAACACGAACAGAACCGAGAGATTAAATTCAAACCAGTGGTGTTTTCATGCAGTCAGAAGCTTTTATCTTTCTTAATCTTATTAAACAAATAAGAGGGATGATGTCACCCTCTACGGCGCGCGCCTGTCTTCCCAAGGAAGGTGTGCACCTGATTAGCCTGAAATCAAAGCCATTCTTTCTTAAAGGAAACGTCCAACCTGAGACACATTAAATGTGTTTGTAATGAAATAAGTGTGATGTGCTTAAATGTTCTTTAACTAATTTGTTGGTGGGTGCTTCTTTGTTATTTCTGTGAGACATTAACACAGTTAAAATGGCATGTCAAGCTTCAAAGTAACAATGAAACATCACTAACAGCAAGGCAGCTATATAAGTAAAAGTAAAAGAAAAAAAAAATATATATATATATATATATACATAAACTAAAAAGAATGTGAATATATATATATATATGTGTGTGTGGTTTAGTGAGTGAAGAAATTAAAATATACAGTAGTGTGCACTGATGATTAAACACTTACCAAAATGAAGATAAATCAGAAACCAAGTACTATTCAAGTATTTATTTCATGTAATATTGGATCATATTG
>JAQMYF010000021.1:34833889-34845707 GCA_030014195.1 Neosilurus mollespiculum
GTTAGTCATGCCGGAGTCCCTGCTTGCACCCAGCACTAATAAACTTTTCTTTTACCATTACACTGTTATGAGCATACTTAACAACCTCCTTCTCTTACCCCCCCCCCCCCTCCCCATCTTCTGTGTTTTTTTTTCTGAGGTACACATGCTACTTCTGGGATGCCGGTGATCCTGATCCTCCTGATCCTTCTGCTTTCTGAGTCCGGTGGTCTGTCCTGGTGTGCTGATGCTGGCTGGAGTTCTCATCCTGGAAGCCCCTCGCTCCTGCTGATGAACATCCATATGGGCTTAGATCTGCACTCAGAAACTGTGAAGATGATGTTTCACTGCTGGTGATATAAACTCTTTTGCTTCAATGATTTAGGACTTACAGTTGTGATATAACCAACCAGACTACATGTTGGACTGTAATGAAGTTTTCTAATATGGTTTGTATTTTTACAGTTTCACCCAAATGAGTCTGGGTTTCTCTTCTGAGCCTGGTTCCTCTCAAGGTTTCTTCCTCCAATGTCAGAGAACAATTTTTCATACATGAATTCACATCGTCCATCCTGTTGCCATTTCTGCTTCATGAAAGCAATATGCATGTAGCCAGCTGTCTACATAAGAAAGAAAATATTATTCATTAGATCAGTCCACCTTGTTCCATTGCTTTATCATCGTTTTGATGCTCATGTGCCCACTGTAGGCACTTTCAGTGGTGGACATAGGTCAAATGTCCTTCAGTGCAGACCCACAAATCTGTCCTTGCTCTACCATTTGTGCTTCATTGTACCACTTTTAGTAGATACTTATCACTGTATACCCGAAGCACCCCATAAGTTCTGTGGTATTGGAGATGCTCTGATTTAGTCATCTATCCTAGATAATTTGGTCCTTGTCAAAGTCACTCAGATCCTTACACTTGTCCATTTTTCCTGCTTTCAACACATTCACTTCTGGAACTGACTGTTCTTTTGCTGCCATATCCCACCCTATGACAGATGCGCTTCTATTTTTCTATCATTTTCATCAGCACTAGTATGTTAGGTCAGTCTGCCATGGAAGACTATCTCAGAACAGCTTCATCAGTGTGTAACAAACAACAAGCATAATTGAATACAGTTAAATATTGTGTATTTTTAGTAGTCAAATGTAAAATTTTGTATAGTAAATTATTTAAATCGTTAAGTCTTGCCAACAGACTTTCAGCCATTTCACACCAATATAATTTAAGAATTCTAGAAATGCAACTGCTCCACATTTTCTTAAGTTTTATCCTCCCTTGCAACAGTTTAACAGACCTACAGTATCTGAAATAGCAACAGACTTTTGCATGTGCAACTAGTCCCTGAATTTTTGTAGGTCACCAGTCTCTACATGTAGAGCAGTAACATCTTCAGTGAACTGATCTTCAGAATGCTTTCTGTCCAAACACTCGTTCATGATCGACATGAATTCCCATCTCAGTGGCAAGATTATCTACCATAATGGAGAACATCGGGACTGCCTGGCCTGACTATCTTTCCCAAAATAAATCATTTTAATTGCTGCTTCTAATTTGGTATTTGGCAAACTGTAGTTCGAGCAACAGCAGGACACACAGCAGTGGGCCTTTTAGAACAATTTAGCATGAAGCTGCGTATATTGTACTTGTCAGAAATAGATAGATGTGAAGAGGTGTGCTTGTGCAAAGAAAGATAAAGTTGGGCTATACACACACACTGAAGGTATTATTTATGAGTTTATCTGATTTATAGAGGCTCTAAACCAAATTAATTTATAAGTCCTGATTCTGTTTAGAAGGGAGGAAATAAATTGATACAGTTTTATGGTTTCATGATTTTTTTCTTTGTGTGTGTGTGTGTGTGTGTGTGTAAATAGTTCATAGGGATGAGTGAACATACCTAACAAAATTGAAGAGAAATTGGACCTCCCACCACCTGAACCTCAAGTCAAGGCATCAAGGCAACAGTCAGCTGGTGGGAGAATGGTCAGTGGAGCTCAAACCTCCAGACAGCCACATTATTCACAGATAATTAAACTCTGTTGCTGCACATATGAACGAGTGCCATTTCACCTCATCTCCCTGCTCTCACAGCTCTGCTGTTGTATGATTAACTTCAGGGAGTAGCAGGACGATCTGCTCACACATTTAGCCAACTTCCCACAGAGATGAGAACATTCTCTAAACACATTTTAAAAAAGCATACCAAACACATACTGTACTCTGTTTGTGTGTGTGTGTGTGTGTGTGTGGTGTGTGCGTGCATACATGTGTGTGCATTAATGATAGAGTACATTTAAATGAAATTCAGTAATTAACATTTTTGTGTGTGTTTTAATGAATCTCATGCAAGGACCACATGTGTGCACATAATTTAGGATAGCATAAGTCAACATTTATAGGCTAATTTGACCCCAAGTAATAACATGGGATGTATTTCAAAATCACTATCCGGGACGAACAGCCCAAAAATTACCAATCCAAGATGGCTGCCAGGAGCCATATTGAAAATATATATTTTTGAGCCACTCACTACAGAAGTATGTGTAATCCCTCAATACCTAATACCAAAGTTCACCAAACATGACCAAAATTGCACATTTACAGACACTGTGAAGAAAACAAGAAAACAAAACTCATACCTCAAACATGAGATTATGGAGGTCTATGCATATAACTTTGTAGAGTATGAGAAAGCAAGCGTTTAATTAATATAAGAAATTGTATTTTAATTCATACCATTATGATCAATGGAATGTTAACTTGAAGTGAAAAGTACAAAACATTTATAGTAGGCAGCAATACCTTGAGAGCCTTAAACGTTTCACAGATAATAATAATAATAATAATAATAATAATAATAATTAAAAAAAAAAAAAAAAAAACATTATCCCAGTTTATGTGTCACATAATCCAAGGTCAGGAACATGATGAGTAACACATCATGCAATCACTCGAAACCGCTTAATCCTATTAGGGTTGCAGGGAGGCTGGTGCCTATCTCAGCCGACAGTGGGCGAAGACGGGGTACACCCTGTACAGCTCACCAGACCATCACCGAGCAACACACACAACCATTCACACTCACACCTAGGGACAATTTGGAATGTCTTTGGACTGTGGGGGGAATCCTGTGTACCCAGAGGAAAGCCATGCAAGCACAAGGAGAACATGCAAATTCTACACAACAGTGCTCAAGCCCAGGACTCGAACCCAGGACTTTCTTGCTGAGTAACACAACAGTGTCCAGGTATGATTATGAGAACGATGAGCATTGTTCAGGCAGTAATTTTGCAATGATCACCTCCCTTGCATTTGTAGTACTTGTGGATCCCTGCTACCTGGCAGAGACACCCATTTTTGCATGCACACGTGCCACACATACAGGGATCTGACAGGCCTTCTGGCTTTGAGATCACAATCTCAGGGACTAGTAAACTGTCTTTTCACAAACCCATAAGACTCTGTATTCATAATCAAGGTAGCATCTTTAAATGGGGCTTGAATTCAGAGCTGTAGTTGGTAATAGCTTCTAGGGATATGTTTCCTTGCATAAGTTGAGGTGCAAAGGGATTCTCTCAAAGTCCATCTTGAAAGCACTGTGACCAAATGCAGCAAGACGCAGGTCATCAAATGTCTGACACTTGACCAAGAATGTTGCTGCCATCTGAATTGCACTTTATTTGCTGTGTACAGCAAAATTCAGGATCAGAAAGGAATTTCTTAGTTTGTGGACACTGTTCAGTGCTTCACGTTTAGTTGATATCTTGCTTGTTGTATCATAACCTGTCAGTGCATGGAGTGCTGGGTGACACTTTGTGAGCTCATCTCCCAGTGCAATGCAGATGGAATGTTAATATTGATCTTTTCACTCCTGAGCTGCAAATGAGCCAGAGCTTCTGGAGGCCCAAATTTCTTCTTTTGGCTGTGATGTGCTATAACAGGCACACAAAATCATCTGTGTTACCTGATCACAGTGTCACGAATGTAGGTCCTATCCGGTGAATTAGAATGTCCTGCACATCAAACATCATCCTACAGTCAGCTTTCTCATCCCATTGTTCTTCTGGCATAGGATGCACTTCTGTAGTTTGATTAATTTAGGCTTATCTGTAGAAGGAACAGTGAAAGGTACCTCATCCTGTAATGAAATGTTATACCTATTACCTATTATATACAATACCATTGTTAAATTGCTACACAATGTTAAGACCAAAGTTCATCTGAAAAAAAACAAACAAACAGAAAAGCAACTATGCTGCAATTAGATTGCTAGACAAAGCTAAGAATAAAGTTCATCTGAAAGAAATAACTATACTACTATTAAATTGTGGAACAAAGCTAAGACTAAAGTTTAATTAAAAAAAAAACAACAACGATACCACTATTAAATTGTTAAACAAGACTAAGACTAGTGTTTGTTTGAAAAATAAATAAGTATAAATTAGACTGCTAGGCAAGCTAGTATATACATATTAACGATTTGCAGAACGTATGCCAACGTATGACAAATTTCTATAAAATGCCAAACTATCTATGTTATTCCAGTTTTGAATGTATGCATAACTTATTAGTAACTTATCCAGAACCTATCGAAAACTTATCTGATTTACTTATGTCTAACTTATCTCCAACGTTTATTGACATATGTAGACGTATCTGAAGTGTTCCGGTCAACCACAGAACTTTTACTGAATGTGTTTTTAACTAACAGCTAACATATTATGGGCGTATCACAGCATTTAGTGGTGGTGATGTTGATACTGCAATGTCTAGTGCAGATCTGATTTGAATCAGCCAGAGGCAGCCGTTTATAGGCTACGTCACATGATCGATCATCAGTGGTACACTGCTGCATATGTTAGACTATCTTTGGTCATAAGATGTGAATGGTGACAACATGCTAAGCATTCACTGGTATAAGTTATACATATTCTTAAAAAAATTTATAGTCTTTTTGTACTACAGATCTTTCTATAGAAAGAAATATCGATAGAATTATATAGTTTTCTATGGAAAAGAAAATGCATAGTCTTTTTTTGTTCATTTCTATAGAAATAGCTGAAGAATTCTATAGATTTCCATGGAAAAGAAAATTTATAGTTTTTTGTTCCATAGTTCTATAAAAAAAATCTATAGAGTATTCTTTGATTTTCTTTACAATATTCTGTACAATTCTATAGTTTTGTGTTCCAAAATTCTATTGGACAAAGTTCTATATGTGGCAACTCGAGCTGGGCTGGGAACAGCTAGTAATATTGAGGTGGATAAAACCCCTCAACAGTCTGACTATGCCACCCTGGGAATTTCACCAAGGGAATATGGCTACCATTTACTGATTGACCAGACACACAGGTAACACTGTTCAGGCGAACAAGGTTTCAGTCCTCAGAACAGTGTTCATTTTTCCACAGCACAATAACAATCTTTATAAAAGAAAGGGACCTCAAATCACTATCACCCATACATACACACAAATGAAATCCCTGCTGGAGCTTACCAGGAGAGTGAATGGGCCAAAAAAGGTTGGGCATCCCCATAAAGAAGTCACTCCAAGCATACGTGAGACATTCTAAAAAGGTGCACACACTTAGTAATGGAAACACAACTGAAGACTGGCAACAGTACATACACACAAAGGAGGAATGCCACCACCATACAAGGCCCAACCACCACCTCCTTCAGCCCAGTGTCTGAAATCAAAAAAACAAAAATTAAAATATTAGAATAAAATACACAGCCACAAAACACGATTAATTTATACGATTAATACAAATTGGAGCAGGGGCCTGCCAGGTGGCACTAGTTATCCACAGCTCCATAAGCCTCCTGCTAGGACAACACAGTAACTGTTAACTTAAAAGTAAAAACAAACAAAAAGAACACAAACCAGAACACAGTTGTGACAGTGACCAAAAATGCTAGTAAACACTAGCAACTAGCAGCTTTACTCACAATGGCCCCCTGCTAGTAAACAAAAGGAAATGATACAGTACGACATAACTAAAAAAAAAAAAAAAAAAAAAAACCACTAAGGTGGAAAGTAAATACACACAAAACAACCATGTCACATTCATACACTTAAAAAAACATTCAGATTAAAAAGGACAAGCAAGACTGGCTATCGGGTTAGGCGTACATAAGCACAGCAGTTGTGATGCAGCGACAACAGTTGGACAGACAAAAAATGAAGCAGAAGCCCATGGGAAAAAGCAGCAGCGTTCCTGCTTGAAGCAGCTGTGATGGGAAGCAACGTATAAAACCCCAGCCTAGTCCCAATCCAGCAGCATTTAACAGGCCCAGGATCAGCAAGGCAGTGATGCAAATATGGCACACCGTAACCATAAACATCCGGGGTATGAAAATGTAGCGACCAGGCAGCAGTAACTAACCACGTCTCCTGTCACAGTCAACAAACCGGAAATCAGAAGTTGGCGATTACGGCAACCACTCTGGGACAACAACCTGTTGGCACTGTATGCACCTTTGCTACCAGTGCATTGATAGTTAGCAGGAGGCAAACCTCATCCTGCTACATATAGAAAAAGGTTTTATAGAAACTTGTTCTATAGAAACATTGTGAAACATTACCAGCAGCTATATAACCATGAAAAACAGGGACTACAGTTTGTTTTTTTTTTTGTTTTTTTTTAATCAGAATCAGTTTAATTGGCCAAATTTGTGTGCACAAACAAGGAATTTGACTCTGGTTTAACTTCACACACTGTACAGACAAATATTTAGGTTATGCTTATTCAAAAATTAAGGCAAATAAGTATAAGTATAAAGTGAAGAATTTACAGAATAGTGCAAAAACTGTCATTGAGATTAAGATTGAGTGGAAACCAGTGAGGCTGCATTTGGTTCTTTGGCAGTGTTGGCTCAGTTGTTAAGGCAATGGGTTACTCATCCCAGATAATGAGGATCTGATCAGTATCTCAGTACCACTGATACTGAGGTCGGGGTTTCAATCCCCAGTACCACCGCTGTTGGGCCCTTGAGCAAGGCCTTTAACCCTCAGTTGCTCAGTTGTATAAAAATGTTAATTGTAACTATACCATTGGTATGTCTATATAATGGTATATTCTGACAAATTTAAATGTAAATGTTCTTGCATCCCCAGAATCAGAAGCTATAGTGTAATGTTCCACATCATTCCTAGAACTGGAACAGGATACCGTCCTGTCATTTTTTTGTTTTTTTTTTTAACAGCTGTGGAAGTCCTAAACAATGAGAATAATAGATTTTACAAGCTAGGATTATTTTTATTTAACCACTGAGCCTTTCATTCAAAGTCTTTCAGAGAAAATTATCCACATCTTGGGTATCAATCAGTTCGGTTTCCCTCTGACCTAAGTATAATGCAGACATGAAAATTAAATTGGTCAGATAGTATACCATAACTGTTGCTCTACAATCCCAAAATCCAGTAGTAAGTTCATACTGAAATTTTATTATAGTTTTTATAAAGTTCAAGCAACTTACCATCTATTATTCATTCATTCATTTTCTGAACTGCTTAATCCTATTTAGGGTCGCAGGGAGGCTGGTGCCCATCTTAGACGACTCTGAGGGAGGGCAGAGTACACCCTGGACATCTCGCCTGGCCATCTCAGACCATCTATTATACTGATCACATTTCATAGGGAAGCATTTTCCTTTCTCAGCTCTAAAACTTCTTTTTTGATAGCTTCATGAACATGATATTTGCAGTATCCTTCCAGTTCCCTTCTGAAAATATACATTTCTCTTCAGTACCAAAAACATTTCTTTTCTTTTTTCTTTATAATATATAAGCCTACACATACACATTTATTGTATTTAGTTAATTATTCCAGTGAACAACATAGAAACTTTAACTTGAACAAATTAATCAAATCACACATTACCTCACCTGCCCTGTGAACACTGCGTCACTGGTCAAGAAGGCACAGCAGCATCTGCACTTCCTGTGCAGAATGAGAATTGAGCCCACCTGCCCCCATCCTCACCACATTCTACAGAAGCACCATAGAGAGCTGTGAGGACAGTGGTGAAGACAGCAGAGAAGGTAATTGGGACTCCCCCCCCATTCAGAAGATTGCACCTAAGCGCTTCTTGTCTCGAACCACAACCATCATCAGTGACCCCTCACACCTCCACCATGGATATTCACCCTGCTGGCCTCTAAAAAGAGGTTCTGTAGCATTTGGTGCAGGACCACAAAGGGCCTCATGTACAAAGGGTGCGTATTCACAAAAACGTGGCGTACGTCCTTTTCCACGGCAAACTTCAGATGTATCAAGAGTGAAATGTCTGTGGAAATGTGCGGTGCCTCACTCCAACTTCATGGCTGGCGTACGCATGTTTCTGCAGCTGTTGGTCCTTTGGCGACACTTAGAGGTGATGCTGGGAAACTGTTTATAATGTGAAAATTTGCAGCGAGAGCCGGTTTTCATAATGTAATTGGTGCTGTCGACTGCACACACATTGCTATAAAAGCACCATCACAGGATTAATTTATGTCAACAGGAAGCATTTTCATTTGATCAATGTACAGATCATATGTGATGCGCAAATGCAATTAACTAACATTGTAGCGAGGTTTTCTGGTTCAACACACGATTCACACATCCTGAGTAACAGCATGGTTGGGAACTACAAGCTGGCACTGTGCACGATGGGTGGATGATTTCAACCATATCAAAGAGACAAGGACACAGAATTCACTTATTCACCAGTGCATTAATTGAGTCACTGATATTTGTGAGAACGCCTATCAGCTGATCCAGGCTGCTGATTCATGCCACCGATTGCTCTCACTATTTTCTCTTGTGAACTCAGCACAGTGTGGGTGAGGACACGGCAAGTTGGGCGGGCAGCAGCAGCCGGTGGTTTGGGCGAACTGATGCCGGAGACGCAGGGGATGGTGTAGAAATCCCCCGAGTCTATGGGACGTGGCTGTGGCTGCGTGTCCTCCGTCTCATTTTCTGTTTAAAAAAAATAAATCATACTTAAACATGAGTCAGTCAAACCAAATAGCATGCACACATTTACCAATGAACCTCTGTAAGATTACAGGGCTGTGAGCAGGCTATTCACCCGTGTGAGTTACAAATATAGACATATTTATCTTAGGGGTAATCGGAGTCCCCCACATGCGCTCCCACCACCCTTGAAAGAGCAGTGTCACCTATGACTGTGGCGACTCTCTGCTCAAACGGGGTGAGGTCCTCCTCTCCTGTCCCCCGCCTGATTGGGCCAGACTTTGGCAGTGGGCAGCCGTCCTCCGCTTAATGGCCACCTATAAGTCTGACCACTTCTTTTTTAACTCCGCGTGTGTATGCCTTTTTGACCCCACAGCATTGACGGCCTCACACACACTCTCCCACTCAGACCTCTTGCGTTTGTTGTTAATGCTGGAGGACAGCATGCCAAACAGTACATTTCTGTGCGCCTCTAATTCATATTCCGTGAAATTTCGCTTTTTTCCCGTCTTACTCATACTATAAGGGTTTTCTGATCCTGCAAAGAGGGGAAATCTCCGGTGCAGGGTTCATTTAGATATGATTTGCATATTTAAATATGGGCGTGGACAGGGAGGGGTCGGGTACTCCTTCATGTGCGCTGAATTCCACGTTGATTCGGATGTTCAAATGAAATGTGCTTGGATTCATGCGTATGCACAGATTCATACATCTGGATTTTTTTGTGCGTTCGACGATTTCTGGATTTAAGCATACGCCATTTTTCAGTAGGAATTCCACGCAAGTCTTTGTACATGAGGCCCCAAGTTCTGTAAAAGCTCCAATATGCAATCAGACTGTTAAAATCTTAATGAAAATTACTGCTCATATCAGACACATATTTCTATACTGGTCACCATGTATTTTGTGCGCTCTTTCATAGCTTTTAAATTTACTTTGTATTATATACAAACAATCTTCTTTTAAATTATTCTTGTATTTTACACTACTGCAATTTGACAGGTCACTTTCTGACAGTATTTTTTGCAGTATTGTAAATTTCACAAGTCACTTTACACATAACCGCACTTTACACATAACCGCATTTAAATGACTGCACCACTCAGCCAGAAAATGGATCATGACAATGACGGCTGAACTGACTATACGATGGCAATACCAGTTAAGAAGTTGTAATGAAAAACAATAGAGTATCACTTCCACTGACCTTGTATGGCCCTTAAAATCATGAATGATCGATAGTAATACACTTTTTCTTCAAAAAACAGTCATCTTAAAAATACAGTTTTTCTTTCAGTTGGGCCCCGGCATCTTCATTCATCATAGTACGGGCAGGCTTCTATTATTTTGTTCAAAAAAATGAAAGGATATACATGAACAGGAAGACTCTAATCTTGAAAATAATATGTACAGTACTGTAATAGTTTATCCACACACACATTTCAATCTCCTAATTTAAAACTGTAAATTATAAACATACATGCATCTTTCATTCATAAATCTGTTTGATATCAAAATTAGCAATGTTAAACAATAAATAATGTTTTTATCAATATGCATATAATTGCATGCAATTTTATGTATGTATGTATGTATGTGCATATATATATATATAGATAGATAGATAGATAGATAGATAGATAGATAGATATGCTTAGCTCCAGATCTCAGACCTCATCCTTCTTTCCTACTGGAGCTCATAACTCACCATGTGGATTCTATAGAACTCTATGATACCTACAAATATCTATAGAAATAAGTGAAATTCTACAAAAATAGACATTTTCCATAGAATTGTCAGAAAAATCTATACAGTTCTAAAGCAAACTATATAATTTGATAGAAAACTATCAAATTCTATAGAAAGCAATAGAAACTTAAGAATTCTATACAAAATTACAAGTTCTGTAGAAATCCATAGATTTCCATAAATGTCAACAGATTCTATGAAATTCTATAGTTTTTCTTATAAGGGTAGGTTCAATGTATGCTAGACATTATATTCAACTTATGACAAAAATTTTGTACATGCACAAATTTTTTTAACAGCCTTGATGTACAGCATGCTGTTAACTCACACAAAACTTTCCCATAACTTGTGTGGCCAGGGCTAAGACATCTGAAAAATAAGTAACTATACTACTAATAAATTCCAGGACAAAGCTAAGATTAAAGTTTATTTGAATAAAAAAACAAATATACTACTATTACATTGCAGGAAAAAGTTTAGACTAAGTTTGCTCTGCCATCAAATAGTTCCCATCTTAAACAAATTTCAATAATTCTTACCATTTCTGTACAGGGGCAGTGGTGGCCTGGCGGTAAGGTGCTGGATTACTGATCCCAAGGTTGGGGGTTCAAGCCCCACTATCAAAGGGTTGTCACTGCTGTCCCCCCTAGTGCAGCTAACTGGGTTATCAAATGCCGGCCATGTCTATGGTGAGAGGCATGTAAAAGATCCATTGCTGATTTTCGTCAAGAGTAAAAAACTGACCTGCAATGGCCTGGTGAGCTGTCCAGGGTGTACTCTGCCCTCACCCAGAGTTGGCTGAGATGGGCACAAGCCTCCCCATGACTTAATTAGGATTAAGCAGTTCAGAAAATGAATGAAGGGATGATCTTTCTGTACTTCAGTGACATTTTATCTTGGTGACACTGGATGAATAAATCATTCTCTCACTCTTTCTTTCACTCTCTTCAGATCTTCAGATCACCGGTGCTAAAAATAAATCACATCAGTCTTGTTAATTTATAATTCAATTATTATTTTAATCAGTAAAGGACCCGGTTGTAGCATCCCAACCAGATTGTCATACTCCAAACACGACTGATGGCCCATGAAGCTGGTTTTAAGCTTTTATTATGT
>JAQMYF010000021.1:34855775-34866817 GCA_030014195.1 Neosilurus mollespiculum
AAAGCTGCTTTGTGACAATGTCAATTGTAAAAAGCGCTATACAAATAAAACTGACTTGACTTGACTTGACTTAATGCAAGCTTGTTATCATTACTGTAATTGTAAACAGACAGTGAACCAAAACAAGTGTGTAAAACAGGTGAATAATGGATATAAAGGCTGTGAACTAGGATGGTTTTGCCATTAAATCTTTGTACCCAGCTAAAATTAACTTATAATGGAAGATGAAACACATTGGTTATTTACTATTGAATATGTAGCTTTAAAGGTAGAAAGTTGGCAATGTGAAATATTAAAAACAAAAACAGCTATTTTAATGCACAAGTGTGTACAATATGACAATATAGCCATATATATTGATAGTGATGGTGGCCCTTTACCACTTCCCTTCAAAATCTCACTGATAGTACATGTGCTTCTTTTGGTAAATAGCTGATGTAGTCATTAACTACCGCATCATTAAGATACCAATAGCCTTGGTGTGCAAATTAAAGGAAAGGTTAAAGATATTTAGGCTATAGGTTTCTGATGTCTTTATTTATAGAAGGGAAGGCCCTCTAACTGAAGGAGGGAGGATGTGCCCACCAGATCCATCCAAATCCAGCAACCCCAGTAGCCCTGGATGACATTTGATAAGATCAAGTGGATCACTTTTCAGTTTTTAATGAAAAAGAAGAGGTGCAGGTTTTGCCCAGATGGACAGACAACCATCTTCTGAGAGAAATGTAGTGTTCAACTATGCATTTTCTCTGGGGTAAAAACCCACAAAGTTGCTTCCAAAAATTCCATGAAAATGAAGAGTGGTATAGTAAATGCGAAGCACTGTTGTTATTTATTTGTAAGTGCCATGCCCTGTTAAAATCAGTTAAAAAAACAGAAATTGCAGGGCAATTTGACCTTTTGTTTTTACATTAATATATGTGGTTCCTATCCACATTGAAGTGTATTGGTAAAACTGAAGGACGTAGTTGGCCTATTCATTGATAGAAATTATTAAATGAACTCAAAGCTAGTATGTGTGGTGAGAATGACCAGGGAAAACAAGAATGTATTACATACTTAAACTAAATAAAACATTAAACTTAACATAAACATAAATCTAATTTTTCACTCTTGCCTGTTTAATAGTTAATGTATGTTTTATTAAATTATTGAAAATTTTAGGGGAAGTCCAGTGGCACAAAAGATACTCCTATGAATAACTTGTAAATTGTAGTTAGCACTGTTTATGAATGTAAAGTTATTTCTTGTTTTATGTAAATAAAATATTTAATAAAATCGTAATCTGCAAGTTTTGTGAACCTACAAAATTATGTTCTTACAATGTTTTTTGACAATGTTTTTTTGAGACATTTGTTGAAAACGTTACCTGTAACAATTTAACAGTGTTTTTAGGGATCCATAAATTAACGTTATTGCAACACTTTTGTTAAATGTTACTAAAACATAAAATTGTTAGGTGGGGAAGATATGACAACAACTTTTACAGTGGCCCAAATACTTTCCTTCTAGCACCTGAAAAATGACCATTGTGCCACTAGGTACTTGGTATGATGAAAGATTTGAAATCAGAAAACTATTTAATTACTGGTTGAACTTTTCTGAGTTTTGATGTTTTGCCCATCTCAGTAATGATTATAAGTGAACAAGTTACTGTTATCAAATCTAGTACATACTATCAACTTAATATGTATTAGCCTACCTTTTTATTTAAAGTATAAGCTAGATAGCATGTTAGCCAATAGCTATTTACTCTTCAATTACATAAAAGAGTAGAAACATGAATGTGCACAAATGTATTAATTTCAATTAATTACCACTGACAACATTCTGGGACATTTTACTTATTTATTTATTCATTCATTCATTCATTTTGCCTCCTGATGGGTATGAATAATGACTGCTGCATCTTCATATTATCTTGATATTAGTTAAGGGAATTACCTAATTTACTTTGTCTGTTTCTATTAAAATGTGCTGTTTCATGAACCTTTTTGTTTGTTTGTTTGTTGTTGTTCATGTTTTTAAAAAGAGAGATTAAAAAACAAACAAATTACTCCACACATGGGGGCCTTTCATTTCAATTTGACACCACAGACTGACATGTGATCGCTGTCTATTTTAGGAATTATTGAGGCCCCTGGTTTGTTTTATGTATTTTCAAAAACACTTTTTTATGGATGGTCTGAAAAACAGTGGGTAAACCTTATACTCCCTGCAGTAACGATATACTGTCAATATACGATTGCTAGAGGGCATGGTTGAATGATGGTGATGAACTTAGTGTGAGTTTTTGTTTTGTTTTTGTTGGTGTGTTGGTGTGTGTGTGTGCACCTTTTCTTTTGCTCTCTTTTTCATCCCACCTAGGAGTAATGATAATGATGATAAGGAGATTGCAAAGTGATTACACTCTTCCTGGTGTTCTATTGTTTGTGTTATTTGTAAGACTGATAATTGGGTCCTAAGGAAAGCTTCAGATTGAATAAGACGGGTAATGGGCTCAGACTTTATTTTTCGTGGTAAAGAGGCAGGCTGCTACGTTCTAAACTGGGTTAACCTTCCTTAAAGAAACAGCAAAGAAGGCAGCCAGTAAAATTTTACAGTAGTCCAATCTTGAGGTTATTAAAGCATGCACTAGTTTCTCAGTATCATGTAGGTTAGCATATTTGTTACTGTGGCTATTATCCTCAAATTTATTTTGGCTAGCCAGGACATAAGTGTGGCAATTAGGGTGTGATCGAGCACCCTCTGCAGACAGAGAAGTCAAGGGGAGGCAGCAGGTAACATGTTGATGAGATTCACCTGTGTGCACCTATTTATGTGTTAATTGTGTGTTTACCGAGACAGAGACAAAGTAAGAAAGAAAGAAAGAACGAAAGAAAAAAAGAGAGAGAAAGAGAGCGAGCGAGCGAGCTTATATCTATATGTGAATGATGTTCAGTGAAGGTTTGTTATTCTGAATGTGTGTGTCCAAGAGTGGGATGAATATAGGAAAAGTGCCTAGTCTGAGGTAAATTGGACTAAAAATGTCCTGTCCACCTGTAGTTTTTAGTATCCCACAAAAGAGATCTGTTAAGACAGAAGTATTTCTGTTTGTATTATCAGAATGTTTGTTAGTGTCTGTTTATCCAAACACCCATGATTTTAATTTTGTATAGTGCTGCTGAATGAGACCAAGCTTATAATAATACAAAGTATAATTTTGCCATCATTCTGTAGAAAAAGCCATTTTTGCTGACTATGCATACCAGGGTGGTATATAAAGACTAGGCAAGAACCAACAGTGCTGGTTATGCACTGTGACACATGGGAAACCAGACTGACAAACGACATGCTTGTTATTATTACATTGAAAACAACAAGACTCACATCTGGAGAGACTATAGGGGTGAACATGTGATTTATTATGTAATGGTGTAGCTGTCTTTAAATGTTGAGAACACAGGCCAAGCTAATCGAGAAATGTTGTCATTTAATGAGGGGCTTGCTAATCACTGGTAATAATTTCATAAGTCAAATATCTGTAAGTTAACTAATCATGTAGTTGTTATAGACTCTGGGTGACAGCATCAATGTACAGCATTTTTTTCTAGATACAGGACTACATTAATCTTGTGTAATGTCACCTCTTGAGTTATTAGATGATGCTGTGCATAATGGATTGCTTTTTCTTACTGACAAAAGAAATCAAGGAATCATAAATAGACCACACTTAAATCTGTTAAATAAGAAGTTAATATTGCTTCTATCAAGTCTCTTCTTCTAAGAGAAGGGCCTGACAGAAGGAACAAAGTGATTCCATCTGTGATATTCATAAAACATCCAGCTTATTTTCCCACCAATCTTTGCTCTCACTGTTTGATGTCTTTGCTTATATAAGATGCTTTACAGCCCACGGTTAATCTTATTTCACCTTCAATCATTCAGTCAAGCCTGCATCTGTCACATGGCACATTGTATACGTCACTTATATATAGTATGTTATCTACAACATTTACAATACATTTTCAGCATTTAGTAAACGTCTCGCCTAGAGTGACTTACAAAAGTGCCTTGGGACTACATAATAGTACAAGTGGTCATATCAATCAAAACTCTGTTAGAGAGAAGTTTGGCAAAAGAAGACACTCATGAAAAGATTTATTATTATTATTATTATTATTATTATTATTATTATTATTATTATTATTATTATTATTATTATCATCATCATTAAATTTGTGCTTTCTTAAGTGCTTGGTAAAGAGTAATGTCTTCAGTTTTTGTTTGAAGATAGTGGCTGCACAGTAAGGAAAAGTTCATTTCACTACCGTGCCAGGACAGAGAACAGTCATGATGTTTGTCTCCCTTATACCTTAAGTGATGGCAGAAGCATATAGGAAACATGGTGCAGAGCAGAGTTTGATAAGTGCCTTCAGATTGGGCTATAAGGAACCATCAGGGTCATATCCGATGTGCATAGCTATGAAGGCCAAGGAATAGAATAGAATCATGTTACAAGTGCTGAAGCTACAAACTGATACCGCAAGGCCAGTAACATTGTGGGGATGGAGCTGGGCTCTCTGAAGGTAGTGTCGTAGACGAGAATTTTGTCCAAAATAAAGACAATATTGAAAAATACCTCCCACCCACTTCACTACCTGCTGATCAGTCACACGAGCACATTTAGTGAGAGACTGATACCACCTAAATGCTCCACTGAACGACACAGGAACTCATTCCTACCTGTGGCCATTAAACTGCACAACTCCTCCATATAGCAAAAATATCCACTGTTATACACTTTCATTTTACACTACATTTGCATTCTACTGTTTATCATATTAATAATACTGTACATTTTACTCACTGACAGGATTCATTCTGTATCTGTTTATATAGGTATTAGTAATTTCTAATTTTAGACTTATATATATACATTTATACACACAAATATATATAAATATATATAAATAAATATATATATATATATATATATATATATATTTGTCATTTTTCTTTATGGCGACTTTTAACTGTGTGTGCACAATTTCCTCTGGGATCAGTAAAGTATTCTGATTCTGATAAGTGAAGATAAACGTTTCTAAGTACCTGTTTCTTATATAGAAAAACTATCGAGCCAAAACATTTACTTATACTTTTATTTAACACTGGAGTAGAATATAGGACATTGAGAAACACAGTGTGTGCATTTATTTCAATTTCAAATAACTTGTACAGCACTTTTTACAATTGATATTGTCACAGAGCAGATTTACATAGTAAACCAATTTGGTTAAGAATTTACCTGGTGATTTTAAACACTTCTCTATAAATTCTATACATCCTTTATGAGCAAGCCTGTGACAATGGTGGCAAGGAAAAATCCCCAGATGATATAAGGAAGAAAAGCCATCCTCATCTGAGCGACACCAGATTAAATTCAAACTGTGTAGCACAAAATTCACTATAGCCTTAGTATGAAGCCCACTTATAAGTGTAATTGAAGTCCTAAATTCTCTGTTCCTTCAATTCACCAAGAAATGTAGGTTCAAAATCAATAACAATTTTATTCGGTCAGAGTAAAAAAATCAGCAAAGCATTTAGCAGTTCAGCACAACTGTGAAGTGTGATCTTCTTCTGAACATTTGAAGACCCCAACCCCTCTAGAGCAAGAGTTTTTATACCCTGGTCAGTTCTGCCTTACAATTGCCACCATTAATTCCTGGCCTACTGGATAAAACAGTGGCTGAGAGATTGTTTACTCCAGGCTTTCTCACTATGTTGAGGCAAAGTTAGTGACCTTGGGTGATATTTTCCCACTCTTCTCTAATGCTCATTGAAAGGCCTCAGCGAAATGCCATTCTGAAATCTAGTTGTGTATTTTTAATCATTTCTAGTTCGTGAGGTGATTAGTAAAATATGTTTCTGTGTATTGACCAACTCAGACAACATAGAGTATAACTATTTTCCATGAACTTCAAGCTCTTTAAGTCCAGTATAAACTTTCTGAATTTCACCACAGGGCAGTTAAGTGTATATAAAATTGTCCATTTTAGATTTTTTTTTCTGTAAAAAAATAAAAAATAAAAAATAAAAATAAAAAATTAGATTTTAAAATTATAATGTATTGCAAATTGTACATATATCTACAATATAGCCAATGTTAATTTCATTGAGGAACCATGGTGGCGAAGTGCTAATCAGAAGAAGGTTATGGGGTTGAGTCCCAGGCTCCATAATGTTGTTTCTCTGTGGAGTTTGCATGTTCTTGCTGTACTCCCTTACCTCCAAGTATTCTGGTTTCCTTCCACAGTCCAAAGACATGCACATTAGGCTAATTGGATGTTCCAAATTGCCCCTAGTTGCAGTGTGAAGGGTTGTGTGTGTTGGCTATGCAATGGATTGGCGTGCTGTTCAGGGTATACCTCGCCTTTGCCCAGAATCAGCTGAGATAGGCCCAGCCACCCCATGATCGCCATGGATTATGATACTCTTAGCAGGTGTATGTGTACATTTATTATTATAAATAGAAGACAGAGGAAATAAGAATACAATAATTATATATTGTGTTCAGATTTGCAAGCAGCACATATATAAACTCATTATTTTCATGGCAAAATTCTCTTTACTTTGACCTCCCAATATTGTACAGCTGTTATTAAGATAGTGAAAGGTAAATGTTTTACCAGCAAATGGACTAGAGTTGGTTGAAAATAGTGTATTGCTAACCCAAATCCTAGCACAGTTTGCCTATACAAACTACATCACTATACAACTATTTTTTTTTTATTTTAAATATTTATTAATCAAATAATTAATTAATTAATTGATTGATTAATCCATTAATTTATTAATTTTCTAAGCCGCTTAATCCTAATTAGGGTCACAGGGGGATGGCACCTATCTCAGCTGATTCTGGGAAGCTCACCATGCTAACACACATGCAACCAGTCGCACTCACACTCACACCACGGGGTGATTTGGAACAGCCAATTAGACTACTGTGCATGTTTTTGGACTGCGGGAGGAAACCAGACTACCCGGAGGAAACCCATGCAGGCACAGGGAGAACATGCAAACCATACAGAAACGCCCGAGACCAGGAATCAAACTTAGACCTTCTTGCTGTGAGGCGGATGTGCTAACCACTATGCCACTGTGCCGCCTTATTTATTCATTCATTCATTTATTCGTTTATTTTTCATTTCAGATCAACCTGCACATTGAATGGTCAAAAGAAGAATGAGAAAAAAATATTTTGACAGGTTGATCTTGAAAGAAGGTAAATATGCCCAATTTTGGATGCTTCTGGAGGCAGATACGATGTGCTCCTGCTGCATAATTCATTGGACTTTCAGTCCTCACACTGCCCTCATTTTCTGTGCAGCATGAACCACTGAAACTGTTCCACTGTCTTCTGCTCGTTTATTGTCTCTACAGATGAACAGTTCATCTGTGTTTTTAATTTGATCTCACCTGATAATTCCATTTTTGGTCCTAAGTCTATCTGTTTGTTAAATTGTGTTTATATATATTGACTTAAACTTCCAGCACAGCACTCAAATTTAATTTAGGGCATGCAAATTTCCAACACAAATTTTTGATTTACTTTTAAACAAAATGGTTCAATGGCATCTTGTATTACTGCATCTGGCAACACACAGAGCAGGTATTGTGCTGTGTGTGTGTGCGCGTGTGTGTTGTCTAGTGTAGTGTCTGCTGCTGATTCCAGCCCACGCTATGACACCTGGTCCACCCCAGTGGTCTCGCTCCAGAACATTAACATCTGCAAAATGCTCCCCATGCCTATGTCAAACTCGCACTCGACCATAAGAAGCACTTTAAATATGATTTGACCCTGTTCCATCTGATAGCATTCCACCTCAGGTGTGGTCTTGCCCATTGCAGATGCACACACCAACGAGCAGGTGTTTGCGTAAACTTCCTTCCTGTTACTGATTGTGGACATTTTGGCTGTGATTCTATTCTGTATTCTAATCTGTGATTCTTATATTCTGTAGCTGGACAGAAGCATTTGTGAAGGTGCTGGAGATGAATATGCTGTGGGGTGGTGACACATGGGGCCTCATGTACAAAGACTTGTGTGGAATTCCTACTGAAAAATGGCATACGCTTAAATCCTGAAAACGTAGTAAGCACAAAAAAAAATCCAGATGTATGAATCTGTGCATACGCATGAATCCAAGCACATTTCCTTTGACCATCTGAATCAATGTGGTATTGAGCACACATGTTGGAGTACCTGACCCCTCCCTGTTCACGCCCCCATTCAAATATGCAAATCATATTTAAATGAACCCTGCACAGGAGATTCCCCTCTTTGTAGGATCAGAAAACTGTTACAATATGAGTAAGACAGGAAAAAAGCGAAATTTCACGGAATGTTAATTAGAGATGCTCCTCACCAAAGTGGAGGTGTGCAAAAATGTACTGTTTGGCATGCTATCCTCCAGCATTAACACCAAATGCAAGAGGTCTGAGTAGGAGAGTGTGTGTGAGGCCGTCAATGCTGTGGGGTCAGAAAGGCGTACACACGTGGAGTTAAAAAAGAAGTGGTCAGACTTAAAGGTGGCCGTTAAGCCGAGGACGGCTGCCCACTGCCAAAATCTGGCCCAGTCAGGGAGGGGAACAGGAGAGGAAGACCTCACCCCATTTGAGCGGAGAATCGCCACAATCATAGGTGACACTGCTCTATCAGGGGTGGTGGGAGAGCATGTGGGGAACTCCGATTACCCCAAAGGTAAATATGTCCATATTTGTAACTGACACGGGTGAATAGCCTGCTCACAGCCCTGTAAGATAGAGGTTCATGCGTAAATGTGTGCAGGCTATTTGGTTTGACAAATTTAAACATGCCAGTACAAGAAAGAGGATATCCAAGACTGACTCATGTTTAAGTACAATTGATTTTTTTAAAACAGACAGTGAGACGGAGGACACGCAGCCACAGCCATGTGCCACAGAAGCGACGGATTCCTCCACCATCCCTGGAGTCTCTGGCATCAGTGCGCCCAAACCACTAGCTGCTGATGCCACCCGACTGGTCGTGTCCTCACCCGCGTTGTGCTAGATTCACAAGAGAACATAGTGAGAGCAATCGGCGGCATAAATGACCTCCTGGATCAGCTGATAGGCGTTCTCACAAATATCAGTGACTCAATAAATCAAGTGGTAAATAAGTGTGTCCTTGCCTCTTTGATATGGTTGATATGGTTGAAACCACCCATCGCGCACAGTGCCAGCTTGTAGTTCCCAACCATGCTGTTACTCAGGATGCATGAATCGTGCGTTGAACCAGGCCACCTCGCAACAATGTTAGTTAATTGCATTTGCCCATCACATATGATCTGTACACTGATCAAATGAAAATGCCTCCTTTTGACATAAACAAATTCATCCTGTGATGGCACTTTTATAGCAATGTGTGTGTAGTCGACAGCACCGATTACATTATGAAAACCGGCTCTCGCTGCAAATTGCACAGTAATTAACTTTGAGGACTAATTTTCACATTATCAAACAGTTTCCCAGCATCACCTCTAAGTGTCGCCAAAGGACCAACAGCTGCAGAAACATGCCAGCCATGAAGTTGGCGTAAGGCACCGCACATTTCCACGGACATTTTACTCTTGATACATTTGAACTTTGCCGGTGGAAAGGACGTACGCCACGTTTTTGTGTGTACGTACCCTTTGTACATGAGGCCCATGGTCTGGAAGCACATGCTTGGTCATTAGTGCTGCCTGTGTCATTGTATTTCAGAAGTCTTGAAATCATGGATGCATTATCAGGTAAAGTTCTTGTGACTTGCCTCTGTGACATTCCACCCATTCAAATCCCAATGTCTTGTCCATGCTTATCTTGAATTAATTGTACCATAATCAGATGTTGCTTTAAGGCAAAGACAAATATAATTTAATCTGGGCATTGTTGTGGGTATGTATTTACCAAGTTTCAGAAAGATTGGCCACAGAGTTTTACTCACAAGAGGGGAAGTGATAAAATTTATCTTAGTGTATGATCAAGTGGAACAAAGCTCTGTCAAAAAAAAAAAAAAAAATTATATATATATAGAAATAGTAACTTGAATAAAAGATAGTAACTTGAATTATTTTTATTATCACCAAGTGCAATCTTTGCCTGATTTGTTTGTCCAAATTGCTTGGTCAGTTTAGACGAAGACCACTAATTAAAAGAAATTTGCCATGAGTTTTGTCATAGATTTTCAGTCAGTGTAACATCTTTGTGAAAAAACTGGACACAAATGTGTAATATTGCCCAAAAGAAAGACTTTTAATAAAAAAGATCAGCTTGCAGCACAACAACAAATGGTTTGGTAAGCAAAAGGTCAAGATCAAAATAACCATTCAGGCACGGGAAAAACACAAGGTTTCAGAATGGTAAGTGACAAAGTCCAGGTTTAAATGGAGGTGCAGATGGATAAGGTGACCGGGAATAACGAGCTTGCAACTGGTGTGTGCAATGATTGAATGATGAGGTGGCAAAGTCCATTGGTTAGTATTCGGGTAAAGGTGCTCACCGATTGGATTCAATTCAATTCAATTCAGTTTTATTTGTATAGCGCTTTTAAGAATTGACATTGTCACAAAGCAGCTTTACATAGTAAAATTAATTTAAGGAGGAATCTAAAATTTTTTCTACAACCCCCTACACATCCCTGGATGATGGGAGAGGATCAGATTAGGTTGTTACAGTATTTCAATTCAATTCAATTCAGTTTTATTTGTTTAGTGCTTTTTACAATTGACATTGTCGCAAAGCAGATTTGCATAGTAAAAGTAATTTAAAAAGAAATTTAAACATTTTTCTACAATCCCTACATATCCCTAATGAGCAAGCCTGCAGCAACAGTGGCAAGGAAAAACTCCCTCATCTGACACGAGGCAGAAACCTTGAGAGGAACCAGGCTCAGAAGGGAAACCCATCCTCATTTGGGTGAACCCATAAAATACAAACCATATAAGAGAAACTTCATTACAGTCCAACATGTAGTCCGGTTGGTTATACCACAACTGTAA
>JAQMYF010000021.1:34866917-34889158 GCA_030014195.1 Neosilurus mollespiculum
AGTATAAGAATATATTCACTGATAATGACTTTAAAGCACTTCTGTAAGTTGCTCTGGATAAGAGCGTCTGCTAAATGCTGTAAATGTAAATGTAAGTCCTAAATAACTGTAGCAAAAGAGTTTATAATCACCAGCAGTGAAAAGTCATGTTCACAGTCTCTGAGTGCAGATCTAAGCCCATATGGATCTTCATCAGCAGGAGCGAGGGGCTTCCAAGATGAAAACTCCAGCCAGCATTAGCACACCAGGACAGATTACAGGACTCAGAAAGCAGAAGGATCAGGATCACCGACATCCCAGAAGCAAAAACACAGAGAGAGAGAGAGAGAGAGAGAGAGAGAGAGAGAGAGAGAGGGGCGTTGTTAGGCATGCTCATAACAGTGCAATGGTAAAAGAAGAGTTTATTAGTGCTGAGTGCAAGCAGGGACTCCGGCATGACTATGGCAGCATAACCAGAAGGAAAGCAGACATGAGGGCACCCTGTAACATTGCGCAGCGGACCTGGGTGAGCATGCAGAGTAAGGAAGCAACAGCATCCCACTGTCACAATTTACCAGAACTCTCTGTGCCTGAGAACCCCCAGATCTGCACCTTTACCTAATATAAGGCTATTAACAAAATGCTTGACTAAACAAGTAAGTTTTCAGCCTATTCTTAACAACAGAGACTGTGTCTGTGTCCCGAACATTAACTGGAAGTTTATTCCATAAGTGTGGGGCTTTGTAAGAGAAAGCTCTGCCCCCTGCAGTAGTCCTCAGTATTCGAGGTATCACTAAGCAGCCTGCACCTTTTGATCTAAGGGGGCGTGCTGGATCATAAACAACAAGAAGTTCACTAAGATAATGTGGCGCAAGACCACATTAGTGGTTAATAGGTTAAAAGTAGCAATTTATATTAAATTCGAAATTTAATTGGGAGCCAGTGCAGTGTAAATAAGATGGGGGTGATATGCTCATGTCTTCTGGTTCTAGAACTTTTCTGCCGCATTTTGGACTAACTAGAAATTGTTTATGCACCTATTAGAACATCCAGACAGTAACGAATTACAATAATCTAATCTCGAGGTAGTAAAAGCATGATCAAGTTTTTCCGCATCATGCAGTGACATCATATTTCTTATTTTAGCAATATTTCTGAGATGAAAGAACGCTTTCCGAGTAATATTATCTACATGAGCTTCAAATGAAAGACCAGGGTCAATAATCACTCCAATGTCTTTTACTGCTACATACTGCTCATGAAACTGAAACACCATCCAAACTTACTACATAATCAGAAACCTTATTTCTAGGTGCCTGTGATCTGAGTACAAGTACTTCTGTCTTATCAGAGCTTAATAGGATGAATATAACTGCTGCGCTACAGCTTTTTCTAAGATCTTGGAGATTAAAGGAAGGTTTGATATTGGTCTATAGTTAGACAGCTGAAATGGGTCAAGGTCAGGTTTTTTTAATCAGAGCTTTGATAACTGCCAGTTTAAAGGATTTAGGCACATAACCTGTGCTAAGGGAAGAATTAATTACATTTAATAAAGGGTTGATCACTTCTGGTAGTACCTGTTTAAAGAAACATGTAGGTACTGGATCTAGCACACATGTTGATTTAGAACAGGAAATTAGTGAGATTAGTTCTGTCTCTTGAATAAGGCTAAAACACTTTAGTTTCTGATCTGATAGTGGTATATTATTGTTTACCATTTCAGTTAATAACATATCTGTCTTTAAGTTTAGGGAATTTTTTGCCAGATATTTTCAATTTTAACATTAAAAAAGTTCATTAAGTCACTGTTATAAGTTGATGGTCTGCACGTTTTATTTATGCTCTTATTCCTAGTTAATTCTGCAACAATATTACATAAGTATTTTGGATTATTTTTGTTATCTTCTATTAGATTTGAGAAATATATTGCTCTAGAAGCACTAAGAGCTTTTTTTGTAGTTATGAGACACTCTTTCCATGCTAGTTACCATTAATTTAGTTTGACGCCATTTTTGTCTGAAGGTGATCAATCATAGTCAATAGTCATATCAATCATGCTATAACATGGTGAGGTGTACATATTCGATGCATTGTAAGTGAGATAGGATAATGATTTTAAATAGTTTTTGACTGTGAAACTGTGATTATATTTTCAAAAATTAATCCAAAAATTTGTATTAAATCTAGAGTGTGGCAAGCATTGAGTGGGCCCTGTTAAATTCTGATTTATCCCTACTGAATCTAGAATAAACAGGAATGCTGATCTTAAAGAATCCCCTGGTTTATCAAAATGAATATTAAAGTCACCAACAATTAAAGCTTTATCTAAAGAAACAACCAGGTTTGAAATCAAGTCTGCAAATTCACATAGGGATTCAGAGTACAGCTCTGTGGGTCTATAAATAATAATTAAAGGAATCAACTGCATGGGCATATTTTTTTCCAGGAACGTATGTTATGTTAGTATACAGAATTTCAAATGCATTAAATGTATGTGTAGATTTTTGTATAACGCCTAGATTATCAGTATAAATAACTGTGATGCCTCCTCCTCTGCCAGTTAAGTTGGTGTATATAACTGTATCTGGGAGGACTCGCTTCATCGAATGCTACATACTCATTGGATTTTAATTATGTTTCTGTTAAACACATTACACTAAACTCCTGATCAGTAATGATTTCATTAACAATAAGCACTTTAGACATAAGAGATCTAACATTTAACAATCCTATTTTTAGGATTTTATGATTTAAATTTATGTTAATAAAATTACTAAAACAAACCCTATGAGTGTTTTTATATTTTTGTTTAGTTCGGGGAACAGAAACAGTTTCTATAGCAATGAACTTGACCTTGAGTGATGACTGTGCAGCTAGCAGACGCTCAGATGGGAATTGTGAAAGTCCAAGATGAGGGTGGGGTCCAGGATGTCTGAATAGGAAACCCAGCTCTGCTCCTCAGGGCCATAGCCCTGCCAATCAACCACATACTGCATCTGGCTCTGCCGGCGTCTGGAATCCAGGAGCGCCCTCACCTGGTAGGCCGGAGAGCCCTCAATTTCCAGTGCAGGAGGTGGCATTTCCTCAGGGATTGCCTCAGTCATGGGACCCAGAACCACTGGCCTAAGATGGGAAACATGGAAAGATGGAGAGATATGGTAGTTAGTAGGGAGTTACAGCGTTACCTTCCATTTGCCAATTTCTATTGGTGCTTTAGCGGTAGGTTTCAGCTCCGTTGCAGCACCCCTCTAGTCCCTCCTCAAGGGCAAACCATGCAGCCTGCAGTGTATAGACTCGGCACAAAGGGCCTTCGGTGCACTCAAGCGTCGCTTCACTACAGCACCCATCCTGAAGTTCCCAGACCCAACCAAACAATTTGTGGCAGAGGTGGATACCTTGGATGCTGGAGTAGGAGCCATGCTGTCACAACATCATGGAGAGCCTCCAAAACTTCACTCCTTTGCTTTTCTTTCCCATAGGTTGTCACCAGCTGAGAGGAATTATGATGTGGGCAACTGTGAGCTGCTGGCAGTGAAATTGGTGTGTGCAATGATTGAATGATGAGGTGGCAAAGTCCATTGGTTAGTATTTGGTTGAAGGTGTTTGCTGATTGGATGATGGGAGAGGATCAGATGAGGTTGTTACAGTCAGACGGTTATGGGGGTTTTCACTGGTCCCTACTAAGACGTACAGCTTACTAGTTTAAACCACTCAAATGTAAATGTAGTTTTTGTAATAAACTCAGGATTATTGTCCTGTTGGAAAGTGAGCTCTTACCCCAGTCTCTTGCAGACTGTAAAATGTATTATGCTATGATTGTCCTGTATTCTGTGCCATTGTTCTTGCCTTTAGCACTGACCAGTCAGTTAGTTAGACCAGTTACTCAGTAATGTTACAACCAGTGATGCTTCACTATGGGGTAGTGTAGAGCAACCCCGGAAGAGAGTGTGTCCGTGTAGAAGAGATGGGGCGGAAGCGCTGGTGCTCGAGTAGGCACTGAAAGGAAGCAAAAAACAACAGTCATTAACAACGGGACTGAGGAAACACAAACCCGAGTAGTAACAAACGTTCACTAGCGAACTGGCCGAGATACTGCGTAAGCTGTGAGAATACTCTGGTGCCGGAGGAGCCTCCCAACAGTGCTTAAATGCCGGTGGTGATTGCCGGAGATCCGGAACAGGTGTGCAGGTGTAGGTGGAGCCCCAACCCGCCGGAAACCGCCCCATCTCTGTGAAAACAACACAAAAGAGACACCACGCAAGAAAACATAGGCAAAAACTAATGCACCCGTGAATGCAATCACCACACTGTAGCTTCATTTTATATCAGGATATACATGACCAAAGATCCCTTTGTTATTTCTATGGGGACTTGAAATGCTAAGCCACACACAGGTAAAGTATTAAACATGAAAGTGATATGATAGCTTTAGGAGCAAAAGTAGCAAAATGAGCCATAGACGAAAACTCTAGGTCTCCAAGTTGCTGAGAAATGAATGGAAACCAATGACAGTGAATTGCTTACATCTGGCTTTTTGCCACTACTGGAAATTGCTGTGGTTGCTATAACTAACTACTTTATGTGCAATCTATGTATTTTACATTACTGGTTAACACTGAGTTTTGAGCCTTCTTCCAGTAAATGGTAAAAAAAAAAATCTCTTTTAATATAGGTAGTAAGTAGATAGTCTGGTTCAAAATTTTAGCTTGAATGCATATGTTTAATCATATAGAAGAAACTTCTCTGTGCAAACAAAAATGTTATAGTATAATACAAGGACAGTTAAATCACACCTCTGTATGTCTAATATGACCACCTTTAATGGAAAGCACTTCTGGAAGGGATTTCGGATAATTTTCCAATCGTTTCTTAAATTGGCTTGCTGACATTTTTGACCATGCTTCCATGCAAAATTCCTTCAATTGAAAAACTTATGAGGGTTTTCAAACACAAGTTGCCCTTTTTAAATTTCCCCACAATATTTCAACCAGGTTTAAATCTGGGCTTTGTCTTGTTTATTATATAACCCTCCATTTCTTCTTTAAGCCTTTCCATGGTGGATTCCAAAGTGTGTTTGAAAGTGAAGATTATCCTGTTGAAAGGACACACCTTCAGTTAAGCTTCAACTTTTGGATGGATGGCCTCACATAATTTTTTCAAACACTCTTGGACATGATGAAGATTTCATAGTTTAATTAGTGACTGCATGTTGCACCTTAGTCACACAAGTCTGAATTTGAGCTGTCTGTCCAGACCTGGTCTTACTGATACATTCAATGTCAAACTATAGTCTTGCTGTAGTGCACTTTTTTGGACAACAAAGGCTTTTTCCTGGCACACCCCTATGCAGGTAAAATTAATTCAACCTCTTTGTTATTGTAAATGTATGCACTTTCACACCAACAGTTGCACAAATAATTTAAAGAACCTGTAATTAAATTTTGGGGTTCTTGGAGACCTGTTTTCACATCACATGTACCACTCTTAGGTTGAATTTGATAGGACAGTAATATCTAGACAAAGTGTCAGTTGTTTGAATTCAATGCCTCTTTTCAACAGACTTGATGAAATTGACCAGTGTCCACTCACCAAAGAGCTTAATTAGCCCATTTAAACAGAAGTTGTTCAGACAACTATCAAGAATACTATGTTCAGAAAGAATCTGGGTCCTGATAGTCTATTACCTGAGGTTCTCATTTATGGTGGACATAATCTGTACATTTCTGCTTACCATCCTCAATCTTTTTTAGATATCTATAAATTTGCCAGCAGACCTGATCGACACCATCATCTGCATCCTCTTTAAAAAAGGTAACCACAGTAACTGTGGTAATTACCATGAAATATCTCTTCTTTTCCTGCAGTCCATGCTAATCTGTTTAGTAATGGAAAACTTTCTTAATCTATTGAGTACAACAGTGATGTCAAACAAGGTTGCAAGCCTGCTTCCACTTTGTTTGTGATATATGCATCAGTTATGTTTTATCTATCCTTTAAGAACATTTGTCCACTTTACAGCATTAAACTCAATTTCAGCTAACACAGGGACATATTTGATCTTAGACGCTTGAAATCCAAGACCAAGACTAAATGCCATATTCATCAATGATGGTACAGCACTACAGTTTCTGTTGTCAACCTAAAGCAAGCTAGCAAAAGGTCTTTATCAACATTAAGAAAACAGAAACTATGAGCGTAAATGAGAAGGTAGACTTTTACATTGACGAACACATGTCACTTAGATCACTTAAAATTCCTGGGCAGTTATATCACCAGAGATTGTAAACTGGATGAAGAGACAACAACATGGATTTTTGGCTGCATTCAGTGTGATGGGAAGGCTTAGGAAGGGGGATTTTGACTGTAGAGACCTGATAACTCAAAGTATGCAATCACTTTATCTTGTACCCTATATCACTGTCAAGTAAAACTTCAGAACTGACCAGCAATGACACCTGTGAGCGATTGTTTGGATCAAATGGGCCAAGTATTTTACAAATGAAGTGTTGGATTATGCCAAGAGCACAGATATTGAGATTATTCTTATCAGGAACAGATTGCACTGGGTGGTCCATGTTGTGCGTATAACAAGTATGTAGTCTGTTAAGGCACTTTTCTACAGCATACTGGTAGAGGGATCCAGAAGAGATGGCTGTCCTTTTCTATGATTGAAAGACACTTTGAAGAACATCACAAAGCGTAGCGGTGTATTTAACACATCTAGAGACACTGTAGAAGATCGTCCAGCTGTAGAAGGCTAATCAGATCATGTCATTCCCATGTGGTATATATTAATGTCTGTTACCCCAAGAAATTACATTCATGAATGGAGGAATGTATCCCAAGAAAGTGAACCAATCAGAACATGCCATTATTGTGCAGTATATACTAAATGTATATATTTAGTATATATACTAAATATATATAATGTGTGGTGGCCCCCACCGCCACAAATTTTGCCTGCTGGTTCGGGAATCAAACCAGTGACCTTAAGGACCCAAACCTACTTGTCAAACTGTTACACTTATTTGTTCATTATTTTAAAGATTATGTATGCATCCCTGTGAATGTGTACCAATACTCAGCAGATTGAGGTTGAAAAAATCCAAGACTCTTTTATTTGTGTAATTTGACAGGTTGGAATGGCTGTGTCAGAGCCCAGATCTTAATCCCATTAAGATGCTGTGGGGTGACTTGAAATGGGCTGTACATGCAAGAAATCCCTCAAACATCTCACAGTTGAAACGATTCTGCATTGCGGAGTGGGGCAGACTTTCTTCAGACAGATGTCAGAGACTGGTAGATGGTTACAAGAAGTGTCTCACTGCAGTTATTTCAGCGAAAGGGGTTAACACTAGCTATTAGGGGGTAGGGTGTCCTAACCTTTTCCTCAGGTAAAATATGTGTTTCTGTAGAATTTCATTTTACAGACGATCTTGGAAAGTCTTTTATTCCGTTTCAGTTGTTCAGCTATATTACTTGCATCTCTCAGTATTGTTAAAATTGAGATTAAATATTTATAGATCCAAAATTGTTACAAAAATACACAGGCTTTGATTGGGTTTTCTGATTTTTTCACATGACTGGTATGAATATAAAGGTAAATACTCTATGTTGTCAGGAAATCCAATCATTTACAGGTCTTATACTTTATGAATAATAAAAATAATTAAAATAGTAATTACAAATCAAGTCCCATGCACCAGCTGTGAGTCAAATTTGTCATACACATTGCCCTTATCTGCCCTTTATTAAAGTATGAAGGACACAGTTAAAGAGCACACCATGCATGAATAATATGTTGCTGGTGTCAGGGGAGGGGGCATGCCTAATCAGTCTTGGAAAGGAAAGTGACCATTACTGGAGTTAAATGTTAATACATGAATGGTGTCATATTTTATTAGTTATACCAGGCCACACAAATGATTGTACAGCCATTAAAAAATCTAGTGGTCCACATGATGTTTACATTAAAGCCACCATTCCGTGCTATGTTGCCTAGGTTGGGATTTGCACATAAAAGGTCACAAGACACAGTGCTTATTGTCTAAAAGAGTGTCTGACTTTTTGTTTTCCTGGAAGGTCACATTAGGTCCATCTTATGAAAAGCATAAACAGTAATTTCTGTTGCTATTTTATCTTTCATAAGGCTGTAACAATGAATGCTATATTGAAGAGATACAAAAATCTCTAAAAAAAAATCTGTAAAAAAATATTTTGTGAGTGTCGTCATTACAGGCTGCAAAGCATCAAAATATGAATATTTATATTATGAATATATGAATATATTTCTATATCCACTGTATTATCAGGATCTGACTAAATAGGCTAACTTGCTATTAAATTCATTATGTCTACCTCCACAGTGATAAAGTAAGCATTCACTTTGCACTGCTTCTTAAACCTATTGTGCCCTGCTTTAACTGTGTATAATGAGCATGGTGTGTGTATGGATGATATGGATGATAACCATCATTAATCCAGAGGTCAAAAGAAGGAAGGAGTGAAGGATAAACAGTGATGGGGGAAGGTGTTTCAGAAATGTTTTCTTTGCTCTAGTTTGGGTTATGCACAATGATTGACTGTGGTACCAAAATTGATCCCTTACTTTTAATCAGCATCACTGTTAGAATGTATGACATAATTAATGCTAAGAGCTAGTGGTAAAGTCACTCTTAGCATGTCAATGTCATTATAGTTATAATTATATTAAATTAGACTGTACAGGTTTTGAAAAAAAATGAGTTATTTGACAAACCTCTTAATTCTATTAGAGTGATGGTGAGGCCGGAGACTATCTCAGCCAACACTGATTGAAGGCAGGGTATACCCTGAACAGCTTGCCAGACCATTGCAGGGTCAACACACATATAACCATTCACACTCAAATTCACACCTAGGGATGATTTGGAACTGTTGGAGGAAACCATAGTACCCAGAGAAAACCCAAGAAAGCATGGGGCCAGGGCCTTCTTGCTGTGAGGCAGGTGTGCTAACAAGTGGTATTTTCAATCCATCCTCACCCTTTTTTTTGCCAATTATTATTACAAGCATTCAATTTGTTTATTAATGACTATATAGAAAATAGATAATATGTATTAATTCAAATTTTATATAAATTTATTTGTGTTATATACATTTCGTCCCATTTGTCCACCATCCTACTTTAAAAAATTAGCCAAACAAATTATAGCTTTTATCATCTTGGTGGTGTGTGTGTGTGTGTGTGTGTGTGTGTGTGTGTGTGTGTGTGTGTGTGTGTGTGAGTGAGCACTGTGTAGATGAGCTCTTCCCTGGTTATCACAGCTTTTGATTTGTGGCTCTGGCAGGTTGATTGATTCATTATTGTTGGGTGTTTTGAAGCTGCAGCAGAGCGCTTGTCAGATATTCAAGGTCACTAACTCAGCTCCAGGAGAAGAAGGGTTAGAGCACAAAATTATGAGATTGAAGGATTATGGAGCATTTTAAAATTGGTGAAGGGGTATTTAAAATTAAAACATGTATATGGACACAAATGAAGTTCTATATTAATGGACTAGCAGATATTTGTCTATTCTGGTGAGAAATAATAATTTAAAAAAATGCTGATAACTAAAACATGTGATTTTGTTTGTATATTTATGACAACCAACAAAAGGTGATTTACTTGTAGAAAACATTTGAAAGGAAGATTCCATTCATCAAGTTTAGAATTGATTTCAGGAATTTTAGCTTTACTGTGGTTCTACTCATTCACATAAAATTTTAAATAATAAAAATATGGCCAAACATGGATATCTTATAGCCCTAAAATAATGTTTTTTTCAAAAACCAATATGAGCAGCATGATGGCGTAGTGGTTAGCATGTCCACCTCACAACAAGAAGGTCCATGGTTCGAGTCTCAGGCTCAGACTCATTGTTTCTTTGTGGAGTCTGCATGTTCTCCCTACGCTCGCATGGGTTTCCTCTGGGTACTTTTCCTCCAACAGTCCAAAGACATGCACATTAGGCTAATTGGCTGCTTAAAATTGCCCCTAGGTATAAGTGTGAATGGTTGCATGTGTTGTCCCTGCGATGGTCTGGTGAGTTGTTCAAGGTGTAATCCACCTTCAATCAGTGTCGGCTGAGACAAGCTCCAGCCTCTCATTGACCCTAACAGGACTGGCAAAGTGATCTACTTCGACGTATCGAGCACTGTTCTACGGAAAATCGACTCAAGATTTTATATATATATATATATAAAATCAAGCTCAAGCCATTCTGCTCAAGCCATTCTGCCATTCTGCCATTTGTATGTACTATTGACTGTACTGATTACCCAGTGAATTTGGTTTTAGGAGCATATGTAATTAAACTTTTGTGAAATGTTGTCGCAATGTTGTTAAAACATAAATTGTCAGCCGGATCTGTACCATCCCAACAAGTCTGATTAAGTACATTTAAAGAAACACACTGAATTGGCACCAAATTAAATAAATTATTTAAGTGTCCACACTACAGACATATCCTGGTGGTCATGATGGAAAATCACCATGTCATCGAAAGAGCTTTTTTTCTCTTTATCAGAAAATTAACACAAATTTACCAATATTCAGACATACTCATAAACAAATGAGTTAAAGGAACAAAGAGCCACAATGAGATAAGAAAGAGAGAGGCAAATGGTGACAGAAATAAAGGAAAGACTCTACAGTTTGTCAGTATAGCAGCAGTAGCACTGAACTGCTTTCAGCTCAGTCACACTTCAATCCCTCGTCCTCTACTGAGGGCTTTCTGCCCCTCTGTCCAATTGACAAGAGAAAATAGCTTTGCCAGCTTGACTGACAACTTTTTCTACCTGAAAGAAATCAGAAGGCACAGATAGAAAGCCTGAGTCTTACTAAGGCTCTGTAGATTACATTCCGTTATTATGGTCTATCGTATCAAGGGGCTATTGTGTGTGTGCCTGTGTGTCTGTTTGTAAGTTATTTCCACAAAACAGTTTCTCAGAGGCTCATTTCTTTGTTTCCTTTCAGAGAATCCTATTTGTGCCACTGGCCTGTGTGAAGACTTCTCTGCAAGATCATCAGTTTCCCACACAGCAGAAATCTTGGTGCTCTGGTCCGTGCAAACTCATTTTTTCTTTCTTTCTTTCCTTTTTTCTTTCTTTTTTTAAGTGCCGCTAGTGATTTCATACGGAGCTAAATAAGGTGTGTTCGGCTAAGCTCCAGCTCAGGTTCCAGTAAACATTCAGTCCATTATAATCAGTTTAATTTTTGCATGGGCTAAGAGATATAAGAGGTAAAGCCCATGGTAAGAAAATTTAATTACCATTATATTTATTCAGTGTCTCACATGACCTTTCATAAGCAGTCAGTGTAATTACTGCCTAAGACCATGATTCTACAACCAACTTCCTTTCCCAATTATACAATCATTAGACTGCTGAATACAAAATGCAGTACATCTTACACATTCAGCTAGGTCTAAATCTCTGTTTTGTGTGTCTGTCTCTCTCCATCTCTCTCTCTCTCTGCTTGTGCTTATCCATTTCTGTCTTTGAATTTTTACTCTCTATGGGAAATTAGAGCTGAAAAATTAACATGGCACTTTGCAAGAATGGATGGTTTTTAGCAGCCCTTCTCTGAACATCACATGACCTTTAGAAGAACAAACTGGAGTGGAGCCAGAATAGGTTTTCTTAGTTTATTATGTTATGTATTGAGAATAAAGATATTTTTTATACTATACAGCGACATATAAAATAAAGTTTTATCTGTGAAACTTATCTGATCAAACTTGCTAATATTACTATTATTATTTTAGATAACAGAATATAAATTGTTTATAGCAACTAGCTATGACATGAATACCAGGAGCAAAAGAGATGTCTGATTTTCAAAGAGAGTGTATTGTGGGTCAATCTGATGGTGGACTTAGTCAGTATGAGATTGCGCCAAAAAAAATTGTGATTCCTTTTGCCACAGTCAACAGAGTGATTTTACAAGTGACTTTCACAATTCACCAGCAAAGGCAATGAACCAACAGCATCCCTCTCAGGTCAACCTGGGCCCTCTGACAGGTGACTTCAGACTGTAAAGCGGAATGTTGAAAATAATGCTTTGAGAGCTTTGGAACACTACTGTGAGGTATCTCCATCAACTAGCTATATGTGTATCTCCATCAACTATCTATATGTATATCTAAGTATAAACCTTTTAAAAAAATGATGGGGGTCTATTTACTTTTGCTATGTCACTGTACATTAATACTGTAAAACATCACAAATGTGATGTCTGTTTCATACGAAATATGTATTGGACAAATGCAATCATGTAAAAAAAAATGAATATTTCAAATCAAATTTCAAATTTATTTGTCACATACAAAATCATACACAGTAAATTATGTAGTGCAATGCTTGTTACAACTGTCCTATATGTGAAGAAGAATAAAAATAAAAACTATCAATATCAAGAAGAAAAAAAAATCAATAACAATAGTTAAAAGTTGAATATAAATCTAAAAAATATAAAAATATAAAATCTAAAATCTAAATGTAGTGATGATAAATAATGTGCAAAATGTCGGTGCATCCAGTGTCCAGTGAGAGTGGTTGTTGTGTGTGCAGAGTGCAAGGTGTACAGAGAGTGCAATTTGTGCGTGCAACAATCAGCCGAGGTAAAATGTAATGTTCATATGTAGGGTAGGTCTACAAAGTCCAGGTACTAAGTTTTCTGGTTGAGGGGCCGAATGGCCTGCAGGAAGAAGCTCCTCAATACATAAATAAATACCTTCCATATAAATTGTTGTTTTCTTGGGAACATTTCACCCTCTTTAATACCATGGCTACAGGTGCTTGACCAAATCTAAAGAAAACCTTTCCAATCTTTCATTTATTTATTTATTTATTTTTATTTTTTTTTGTTTTGTTTTGTTTTGTTTTTACAAAAATATCAATAGCCTTTAGCAAAAATAACTTATCCCCCAGTGCAGCTAACTGGGTTATTAAAGGCCAGCCATGTCTCTCACTGTCTGTGGTGAGAGGCATGTAAAAGAACCATTGCTGTCAAAGAGTAGACCATTGTGTTGCCGTCAGAGTGTATCTGGTCTGTGATGGCCTGGCGAGCTGTCCAGGGTGTGCCCTGCACTTGCCAAGAGTCGGTTGACATGGGTGCCAGCCTCCCCGTGACCCTACTTAGGATTAAGTAGTTCAGAAAATGAATGAATAGACGAGAAATAACTTCTTTAGGCATTTTGTAAAATTATTCAAGATTCCATGGCATTGGCTTGCTAAAATATTTTGACAACTCGTCAATGCAAAATTTGTTCAGTTGCAATGTGCTTGAGGGTTTTTTCACATCCATTGCCCTTTTTAAAACCCCTGAGAACATTACAATGATTTTCAGATTTAGGCTTTGACTAGGCTATCCATTAAAACGCCTTTTTTTTTTTTTTGAGCCATTCCTTGCTGAATTTGCTATTGAGCTTAGAAACATTATCTGTTGAAATGTCCACCCCTGGATTAACATCATTCAACAGCAAATTGTAGTCTTGCTCTAATGTTCATGGGAAGCCTCCCATGCAGGTGAAATTTCTTCTTTGCCAAAATGCTTAATCCTACTAGGGTCCCAGGGAGACTGGATCTTATCTCAGTTGACTCTGGGTGAAGGCGGTGTACACCTTGAACAGCTGAGTGCAGGTTTGATTATTTTGCTTGTTTTGGTGTATAGGATCATCAGTACAAGATCTCGGCAAAAAATTATCTTTTCTCCTTTTTTTTTTTTTTTTTGATATACTCTATTAATCCCGCAAGGGAAATTATTACCTCTGCATTTAATCCATCCAAAGTGAGCACACATACATGTAAACAGTGAGCCAACACACACTCGGAGCAGTGGGCTGCCACACACATTGGGGGTGCCCGGAGAGCAGTTGGGGGTTAGGTAATCTAACCCCCCCCACTGCCACACATTTTTCCTGCTGGTTCAGGTATTGAACCAGCGGCCTTTCGGTCCCAAAGCCACTTCTCTAACCATTAGGCTGTGGCTGCCCCCACAAAATGAATGCAACTGTGGATGGAAATAAATGTGATGTTGCATAAGCTTGTTGAAACAATTCCTTGGCAAATGTGCATCATAATCAAAGTTAAAGGCAATCCAATTAAATTTTATGCAATGTTTAAGGCTATGCAGCATATAGATCATTAGCTACATATTAAGAAAAGTAAGCTTAACTATAATACTCCTTAGCACATACAATAATCAGATTGTAAACTATTCATATAAAAATGTTGTTGTCAATGATTATATTTATTTTGTTAATTTTGGTAGTCATTAATGAATCACAACTGCTGGCATTCAGTAACTTAAAGGAGAAAATTATATCACAAATTAGTTATTATTTAATTATGTTAAGAATCAGTCTCAGTCCCAGTGAACATTCTAATGTTTAACCATGACCTAGTAGCTAAGAACTGGTACCTGCAATATAATAAAAATAAACATATATCGCTGTATAAGGTAAAGAAATGCGCAGAACATGTTACATTAATGGATGCTGTTGAATAGCCATGTCTTTTTTAATGGTTTTAAAGTTATAGACAAGCTTTAATTACCTTCATGGTCACATGTTATGAGGAATAACTGAGTGTGTGTAGTCCAATTAGTCACATTTTGTAGAAATAGTAGCTATGGTTTTTTTAGCCTCAGAGAATTTTTTTTTATATCATCCAGAAAAAAGACTGAATGCATGCATTATGGGGGGAAAAATCTAAATCTTGGAAATGCCTTTTTCTGATCATCCAGGCTGTCTGCTTACTGAAAAGAATGGCACAGAAGTTATTACTCAGTGACACGACACAAGCTATGTGGGAAAAAAATTCACACAAACCAAGTACACTCTAAAAGAATCTTAGCCACATATCTTACCCATCACCCAGAGTCCATAGCATCATGACTTATGATATGATGTTTGCAGAGATGATGGTTTTTGGCAAAGATTCCCTGAAGTGAAAATGGTAATCAATGTGGACCTCAAACAGGAAAGCTAAATAGAGCTTAAATAAAAGTGATTTCAGTAAGCACCCATTGGATTCTACCAATAATATGCAATCCCCACAGACATGAGTTAAGTGTGGTTTAATTGTTGATCCTACAAGCAAAGAATCGCAATTGGAAACTTAAACCGGGGCAAAAGAGTGTGCAAAAAACATAGACTGTTGAGGCAGAATGATGTAAGTAGAAGCATGGTTGTGAGCCAGCAAGTCATTTTTAGTCTCTGTGAACAGTGATCACAGAAATACATGCATAAAGTAAAAGACAAGTGCAGGAAGGGAAAAAACAAAGCAGCACATCACATCAGTGATGCAACAAGGAAGCAAGAAAGGGCAAGGGCTTGTCTTTGTGTTCAGGAGAATTTTCTAATTAACACATCGTGTATGAAAGGAGAAGGAAGACTCCTGATGCAAAATTCACTGAAGAGTTCCTCCTCTTTCATTAAGTTCCTCACACCGAGCCATGTCTTTACCTAAAGCTAATTGACTTTTGCAGAAATGCCGCACTAAGAGACATAGTACCTAATGTTTGAAGCCAAGAAACTTAACAAATATAAATGTCACTTTTCAAAAGTCAGCTGTTCACTAAACTGACTGGATTTAAGTGTGATTAGAAGTAATAGAACAAAGTCCCAAGGAAATGTCCCTAAAGGATAAACACAAGCAAATTAAATTCACTGGCTAAGATGACTGAACACTGAGTACACCATATGGCCAAATGTTTGTAGATCCCTGACCATCATCATACGTGCGATTTTAATATCCTATTTCAGATTAATTTTTTTTATTTTCTGTTATAATAACATGCACTCTTCTGAGGAAAACTTTCCACATGATTTTGGAGCAGGACTGCAGGGATTTACCCTTTCTACCACAAGAGCATTACCGAGGTCAGGCACTGATGTCGGGTGAGGAGGCCTGGAGTGCAGGTGGTGTTCTAGTAAATCCCAAAAGTGTTCAGTGTCATTGAGGTCCGGTTTCTGTGCTATATTTTTATACTGTATTTTCATGTCCACGGGGGCTTTGCCATGCTACAGGTTTAGATCCCTTTGTCTCTGTGAAAGGAATTCATAATGCCACAACATAGACTGAAATTTGATTTGGTTTGATTGCAATTTTGTAGCAACAGTATGAGGAAGACATTCAGACTGGTGTAATGGGCAGGTGTGCACATACTTTTTGCCATATATAGAATAGAATAGAATAGAATAGAATTCATCTGTCCTAGTTTGCAAAACAATGAAGTACCATTTAGCAGACCTTGCATTGACAATGTAAATTAAGAAGAGATAGCAAAAAATATTTTTGTTGTTGTACTTATAGTACTTCATTTACTTAATTTAATACTTGTAGTACTTCAAAAATTACACACACACACACACACACACACACACACACACACACACACACATATATATATATATATATATATATATATATATCTTTCAGTAATCATATTGCATATTGTCTGTGCTCTGTTTTGTTTGTTTTTTTATCTGTAATCCATCCCCTCCTTACTTATAGCAATAGCAATCAAGAAGCAGAAGAAAGTAAGAAAAATTGGGGATGCCTCAGGTCTTGGGAGGAATATTAATTTGAATATTCATTTATCATTTGAAATTTCCAAGTTAAATAATTTCTTTCAGAATTGCACTGGCTTGTGAGTCCTTGATAGTGCAAACACAATACCAATATTTGTTTCCTTGAATTTGAAGGTTTAAAAGTTTTGCCATGTTTCTGGAAGGGAACAGAACATACAATGTATATTGCTACAAAATCTAAATTATCATTACATCAGTGCGTTGAGAATTATTTAATTAGGAGCATATGCAGTATGCTTAAACGCGCCACTTCATCATGGAATCATTTTAACCAAATCATTTTTCAATATTTTAGAGTTTACCACTTGTGCTGATAGTCAGAAAGCAATCAAGAGTTTGTTTACCACTCTGTAAAAACTTAGGCCAAATACAGAAAAACACTTAATTAACTATTGTTTAGGATTATGATATCCATTTTCATTATGTGAGAATAGGTGTCACAAGGGTAGCATGGAGACTTAATGGTTAGCATTGTTACCTCACAGCAATAAGGTTTGTGGTTTGACTCCGGCAGACACCAAAGGCCTTTCTGTGTGGACTTTGTATGTTCTTCCATGGCGTGAATAAAAAAAAAAAAAGACAGAATTAAAAAAAAGACATGCACATTAGGTCATCCAGCTACTATCAATTGCCTATAAGTATGAATTTGAGTGTGAATGGCTCAGCCATTGACGTTGCATGGGCTAATGCTAGCGCAGTGCTGAATGCAAGCCCAGATAAATTGGAAGAGTCTTGCATCTGGCGAATCATATGATATAGTGGTATAAAGTATGAATATATGTGTCTGGTAATGATATACAATTTGTTAGGTTAGTGCCTTAAGCAATTCCTTCAGTATTCCTATTCTCACAGAGTTTTCTTGGCAGATTTCATTTTACAGGATAGGTTTTTATTTTTTTTAGGGAGCACTTTTCCCTAACCATCTACAACAACTGGTATTCCCTGGTGGTCTCCCACTGAAGTACTAACCAGGCCTGACCCTGCTTAGCTTTCTAGATCTAATGGGATTGGGCCTCATAGGATGTCTGTTCATGCTCACATTAAAATAAATAAAATTTACAGCCCATATTGGGTGTGGGGGACTTGTCTACCTGGCTTAATTGTTTAAAAAGATTAACTGATTAGAGTACTTTATGTGACACTTGTGATTGTGTCAAATCCTGGATATTAAAAATTACATGTTAACCTTTAAATAGACCACTGGATATAGAAAATAGAGAGTAGCATATTAAATGAATGTACCAAGAATTAGGTTTGGTTAGAAGAGATTTTGAAAAATACCCAGAGTAATATACAAGATTCAGACCCAGAGTCTTCTCACTGTGAGGCAACAACTAAGCCACTGTGTCCCTATTTCAAAGCTACAGTTAGCTAAATTATTCTTCATAGATGGTAGATGCCAGCTTAGCCCTGTGAAGCATCTGTAAAGGTTGTTGGACGTCAAGGTTAAGTTCAGAAATGTCAGGTTTCATCATTCCCCAGTGGGATTCACACCTGTGCCATCATAAAACTTGTTAAGGTAACATGAAAGTTAGGCTGAAGTGTAAACAAACATAGGAGGTATGTACAGTATATCTCTTTTTGAAAAGATAACAAAAAATGTTTGTGCCATGTGTTCATGCATGTTCATCATTACAGCCAGGCTGTACATGAAGGAACAGGGTAGCAAGTGCTGGCCACTTCCAGAGAATAGATATGTAGAGTGAAGATCAAAGTGTAGGAAATACAAGACTATCCTGTATAGGGCTTCAATTAATGATAAAGTGGAAGAAAAAAAAAATCACCTTCACAAGGGAACTCTCTAAGATAACTAATTGGTCTTTGTGGACTGCAATACACAGAAACAACTAATTAATCAGTATCAAGGCTATACCACATGTGGCATTTCACAGAGGTGGGCAAAGGTGACTGCTTGAATAGGTAGTTATAACGGATTAGAATATACTACATGAGAATGGCACAATCTCACTGATCTGCTATCTGGGGATTAAAAAACATTATTCTGAGTGAATAATGTTTGAATCAAATCAACATTCATGGTTTGTCACAGTCACTTGGAGCAGGTGGCATTATCACTGTCAAGCAATAAAAAAAAAAATACACCATAAAAATCTTATGTATTTTGTTTGCTTTTCTTTTATGTCCATGTAGTAAGACTACATGAGTCTGAAAATACACCTTTATGGAATGCAATTTACTTCCATTTCTGTGTAATATGTACTAACCTCTGAATGAACAAGTTCAAAAGATGCCTGATAGTTCGAAGCATGCAGAGCTCACCTGACCTGCCTCTGTCATGGTTAAAATATGTAAATATACACTATATGCTTTAAATTCTGCATAGCACATACTTTAACTATGAATTGGGTTTAAAGAAACACTGTTGCACATCTCTTAGCCTCTGCACCCAAACATTTGTGCTCATAGATCACCTGTGTCCATCATGATTAAAAAGTAAACTTGGAGTGTGCACATCTTCATCAAGCCTTACTGGGCTTGCTGTTATAGCACACTTCACTATCTCACATTGTAAAACAATCTTAAAAAAATCCAGAATTTCATCAGATCACAACCAAAATTAATTTATAACTCTTTGTATGAAGTTGCTAACAAACATAACCTTCTTGGTGGAAGTAAAAATAAACCATAAAACTGTATATTAGTGTGCTTTTTTCTTATGTCCTGGGTAGTATATACACTATAGCAAGTATGTGCTTCAGGCTCTGGTGGATGTCACTAAATTGAATAGATCATTTAGTGGCAGCCAACTTACCTTTGGCGCATAATTGTTACCTTATTGTATTGATTATTTCATCTGTCCTGATTCTATTTAATTTGTGATTAAAATTTATTATTAGGGAAATATTTAAGCAAACTGGAACATTATAATGAAATGCAGCTATCACCCAATTATGGGAGCTTGTCTATAGGCATTGAAAATATTAAAGACGCTTTGAATATTTAATCAGGAGTATCTTTCCTGTGTGTTTCTGTGAATGCACACAGTGAAAAATTTCTTGGTGTCTGATTGCTTATGATGTGTTTTAACAATAAGAATAGGTACATTTGCTCTGTTCCACCACTTGACTAGATTTTTTTTTAATGGTCATGTAGTGTTTTGTAGTCCTTCACTGGTAAATAGTGTGTAGAGCTTTTGGCAGAGTAATACAGCATGAAATCAGTTGGTTCTTTGTGTCTCTGATGGTCTTTAATCAGAACTGAAATTATTCCAAAGCTTAGTGTTTGATCCCCTCTTTCATTAAAAATGTATGACATGCACCACAGAAGAGGTACTATTTGTGCACTATGTATTCTGTGTTTTGTTCCAATATCTGTCCAGTTGATGGAATCCTCTGTCATTGAAGAGGTTGTCAATATGAAATCCTTACACACAAATGCTAATGCATGTGTCATAATTTAGAGTTGGATGAATGTGCAGGTTAAGAACATTTTTTAAGTAAAAAAAACTACAAAAATAAAGGAGGTCAAGGAGCAGGCAAAGGTCATGCTATCTACTAACAGCACAAACTGGATAAAAGCCAGAAGGGACAAAAGGCTCAGCAATGCCTGGAATGAGACTCTGTGGGTTTGCTTCCCACAGAACCCAGGAAACAATTTTTTAACCTTTTTGTTTCAAAGGTTTTTTGCTTGTTTGTTTTTTGACCAAATAGGGTAAAACTAAAAAAGTGTAGTGTGATCATAACACAGTAGGACTCACAACTAAATGATGAGACGAGGAAAGAGAAAAGACACAAGGTAATGTTAACAGAGAGTACAGGTGAAAGTGCATGAACTATGTTTTTCCAGAGTCTTTCTTTTGGATAGCTGTGGTGCTGATCTGTGACAAACTATGAAACATAAACATGCATCATTATGGCCGAAATAAAAACATCTGTGTGGTATAGGGTGTTGTTTTTAAAAATGTTATGGGACAGCAAAATATACAGAATTTCTATTTATGTTATAAGTGTATATCAAATAAGATCTAAAACAGGCAGGGATCAGCTGTGTTTCATTCATTTATTCATTCATCCATTTGCTAAATTACTTAATCCTACTTGGGTCACGAGGAGGCTAGAGCCTGTCTCAGCCGACTCTGAACTGCATTCTGCATTTTATTTCTAATGTGTGTTCAAAAAGTAAGGTGTTCTGAGACAAGAGCCTGATGTCAGTTATTGAGAGATTTTGTCCATAATGTTAAAAAGTTGTTCACCTTATTTTCCACCATCTTTATTCATACCTTTCTGTCCTAGGCTTTTTTTTTTTCCAGGATACTGCTATGCTGTAAAAGTCAGTCTAAAGATTCATGTTACTCCTTAATCAAGTCGTAATCTATCACATGGAACACTTCATAGGTAGATTTTTTATGTCCACTTCAGCTTTGAATGGAGTAAGTACATGTTGCACATCTAATGGACCCAGAAATTAAAATTCATACGAAGCTTTGTTCTGGCTTTAGAAGTTGACTAATCTTGTCCTTATAATAGGATATTCTGAGTAACAAAGAGAATGCAGAATAAACACAAATACTTCACTCAAAGTGTTTTTTTTCCTTCTATATAGTATATCAATATTGAAACTGGTAACAATATGGTTTTCAGTTAAAAGGGAAAGGGAAATCACTTTGGCTTACAACAGAGACATCAATATAACCATGGCAACACTACTATTATCTGCACATTAGCAAATCCTGAATGCTACTCTGATGCTCATAATACACTAGCTACTAAATATGTCAATACACACAGATCAGTTCATCAATCAAATACTCTACATCTTTTATATCAAATGTGCTTATATTTTCCTGGGACTTATTTACTAAATATAGTAAGTGAATATCTTTAATGACCCTTACATCATTATCATGAAACACTTACACTGTAGTTATAGTTTTAAAACATTGTACAGTTAAAGTTTATATATTGAGCTGACATTCACTAAAGCTGATGTTTTTTATTTACTTTTTTTCATTATTTGTTGTGAATATCTTTCATTCATGTGCTTCAGATAGCTAAGCAAAAGTCTAACTATAGGAATGTGTTAATATATTACCTAACCTTAATAAGGTGTTTGTATACATCAGACCAGTAATATGCTACTACCCTGATCCACAAGAGATGTTTACAATATGAAAACCTTGTTTTTAGGAGAGTTTAAATGGAGAGATGCAGCTGAGTTCCTGATTCATTATTTCATTATTATCCACTTCTTGACAGGGTGCTGTCTAGATGGCAGACTAAACTGATGCCTGTCTTCGCCATAAAAGTTGACCACACCTGCAACTGTACTCTGGCAGTCCATACTGCAACATGTAATGGAATGGAATAGCATCTGTGATATTGGGAACCCCATGGGAAGGACCTGACAAAGCCTTTTAGAAAACTGACTGGTCACCACTAAAAATAGATTAATGAGGCTGACAGTCTTCTAAGAGATGAATTTACAACTGCAGTTAGAAAGTGCTGGGGACCTATCAGACAGCACAGTGACCGAACCAGTATCTTCAGCTCCAAATGAAAAACTTAAATATATATATATATATATATATATATTGTATGTGGGAAAAAATAACAGTACTACAAGTTTATCCCGACAAGCCTGTTTCGTGGTTGCACACTCATCAGGGGATTTATTAAGAGCATTCTT
>JAQMYF010000021.1:34890347-34907553 GCA_030014195.1 Neosilurus mollespiculum
AAATATATAAACATTTAAAAAGCAGGCAGTGGAGCATGGCATGCTACAGGGGATGTGTAAATTTACTTTGCAGATCCCAACTAGTCAGCTAGTTGTAAATATTTAAACCAAGTTAGGTAAAAAATAAAAAAAGAAAAAGAAAAGAAACAAAGAAAGAAAAAAAAAGAAAGAAAGTTAAAAAGCTCCAATTTTTTATAAATCCTCAAGCAAACCTGAATATAAGATACTAGAAGTTAATTAATAATATACAATTGTGTGAAAAAGTTTAGGCGCCCCATGAGGCTACATAATAATTTACTCTGTCTTCACAGAAAATTATCACAGTAGCATTTTGTTCTAATAAAAGCTAAGTATAGGGGTGTTAGTGAAGTAGTGGTGATAGGAAAGATTTTTAGTGTAGCAATATTAAGTTATATGAAATTAAATAAGATGTGATAAGATAAGATAAGATGTGAAAAATAGGCTGTGAAAAAAATTGGGCACCCTTTTCAGTTTATTGATTTGAATACCTGTATCCACTTAGCACTGATTAATTGGAACACAAAATTTGTTTGGCGAGCTCATTAAGCCTTGAACTTCATAAACAGGTGCTTCCAATCACAAGAAAAGAAGTTTAAGGTGGCCAATTGCAAGTTTTTCTTCTCTTTGAATCTCCTCTAAAGAGTAGCAACATGGGGGTCTCAAAACAACTTTTACATGACCTGAAAAATTTGTTCAGTGTTATGTATTAGGTGAAGGGTACAAAAAGCTATCTCAGATTTCAGCTGTCAGTTTCCTCTGTGAGGAAATGAAAGAATACAGGCACAGTTCTTGTTAAGGCCATAAGTGGCAGGCCACTTATACTCAGAGTTTCATGCATACTGCACAGACACAAGAACACTGGCTCTGTAAAGGTTTGTTTGCACAGTAATTCTAAATTTTAGTATGCACTACAAGGAAATTAAAAGCAAACTAAAATAAGGGGGGGGGGTAATTTGTTTTATTTTTAAACCATGATGATGAAATTCTGTCTGCTCCAGTGCCCATGGCAAACTGTGAGTGTCTCTTTTTATTATTCAAGCATTATCTACTCCAATACCCAATAAGGATTTTAATCCTGAAATAGTGGACCACTCAAATTGCCACATTACCATTTAATATACTAATATACTATCCCACGATAGAAAAACCAATCAGTTTGTGCCAATCACATATAGTGTATATACTAAAAACAAACAGCCTATATTTGTGTTATATGCCTAAGAATGGTATGCTGTGGTGGGAGCTTGCTAGATTAAGTAGTACATTTATAATGGTAAATTTAAGTACATGTTTCTCTAACAGCTCTGTTGTCAATTGAGTGTTTAACAAGATATTTAAGTTAACTGCTGTTCATTATTTTTAGTGTAGAGTCATGGTTCCCTGACACCGCTAATTGGTTCCTGTAGGAAGTAATTAACATTTTTTTTCTCTTGAGACTGAATGCTGAACATTGTTTTGCCAGGATTTCTTTTGCCTTTAACTTGCTTTTTTATCATGATCCTTCTGCCCAACTAAAAGGATTAAATATGTACAGAGCAATCGGACAAGTTAGAATCTTATAAAAATATTGATTAACTATATCTGCAGTCAAAGTTCAAATAATTTCCCAGAAATGGAACCTGAAATTTAAATGTATTGGTTATTTTTAATATTTTAATTCATGAGATGCATAACTGACCTTCTGGCTTTTAATATATATTCATTGACCATCATGTACTTAGAATTATATTTTTCAGATGGTTATATGATGGTATGTCAATGGCTTCTATGTTCTTTAAGGGCATATCCCCCTGTTTCATCATAGCTTACCTTTTCCTCTTTGATTTTTTTTTCCCCTTTGGTCTGTGTGTCTCTGAGGCAAGTTTCTCTTTGTGCTTGGCCTTTGCCAAGAATACTTCCTCTTGACTTTGAAGCTTGGCTGAACATCCTCTCCTTCTCTCTCTTTATCTGCCAACCCATCTTTCTTAATGTTTGTTTCCTCATAAAAAATATCTGCTTGTCCTAGTTAGTTTCTCACCCTTGACCATGAATTCCTTCTTGGTGCACCTCTCTCACAACTGGACTGGTTATAGAGGTCTGAGCACTTTTTAGGTCAGCAACAGCTTTGAATCTAACAATAGGACCTTTTACTCTTTCTAAGGATGATCTAGTGTATGCACTAGATCTGAAGTTAAAAATTGACAATCCATTTCATTTCACCTCAAATGTTAAGTTTTGGTATATTGAATTACAATATGAGATTTTTTTTTACTTTACTTACTTTCTTTACGTACTTACTTTCTCTTATTTTCTTTTTAGCTATTTGTTCTTATACTTTTGTCTTTTGTTTTGTGTTTGGTTTCCTACTGGTCAAAAATGCTAGGTGGGTTGGTTATACTGAATTACCCAGAGGGGTAAATTATTGTACAAATGCGTAGGTGAGTGGTGCACTGAAATGGATCTCCCATCTCAGAAAGGATATTCAGCCAAGTTTTAAAATACCTTTTTGTTATTTCATTGAGTACTTGCCAGTCTCTATACTAGCATAGGCATGAACAAGCTATGTGAACTGACCAAATATATACCTTTTTTTCATGTACAATATATCTCTAACACATTTGCATATCTGTATCCTGATATTCCAGGCACAATTGGAGGCAAAAGGGCAAAAGGATTGCCCTATATTTCCTAGTTATGCTGATGAACAACATTTTTTTAAATGTATGTGGAGTCTCCATATGGGACTCCACCCCCCCACCCCCGAAATGTTTTTGTGCTCACCACTCATTAATCCAAGCTTTGTTTATTGTCTGGCAGAATCACAGTTGTGTAATAATCTTTAGTGCCCAGAAGAATGTCAAAAGTTTGGGCAATTATGAAATATTATTGATCTTTATTTATTCTTGCAGAATTACATAGCATTACATGCACTAAGATCTTTTATTTGATATTTTGCTATATCTCTTTATTTCCCAGTGCAAAGGATTACACAAAATGCATGTACCAATTATACAGATAGAATATTGTGTTTGATATCAGTGTACAAGTGGGTATTTGCAAACGGTTGCCATAGCAGCTGTCTAATTAGCAAAAGGAAATATTGTCAGATGGTTATATGTAAAGGGAGAAGACAGGTGGTAATTGAGATCTGTCAGTTAATGAATTAGACTTTTGCAGAAACTGCTTGAAAAAAATATGTAAAATTTAGGAGAGATTATCCTCATGCTCAAGGATAATGGGTTTAAAATGTAGGTAGGTTTCTGACAGTTAACTCCATATTACCCACAGTTATTGTTCTTTAGCATACACCCTAGCAGCAGTAGTATTGATCAGTTAATGAGCTTGCTGCTTCAGTGGTCACTGAAGCATTGGCTGAGGATAAGTGAATGTATTGACAAGAGGAAAAGTAAGTGTTCCTTGAGTGATTATTAAGGGAATGTTTTGCAAGTGTTTATCTCAGTATAACAAGGATAGTGGCAGACTCTGGATTAAATTAAACAGAAAGACTAAAATAAAGTGCTGGTTTGATGCCCTTAGTCTTAGATGTAATATCTATTTTCAAGTTGATTTTTAAGTTGCTAAATAATTATTGTCATCTTTTGTATGTTATTTTAGTTTGTATTATGTTAATTTAATTTTGTTCTGAGCTGACAGCCTGCCAAGTTTACAATGAGAATTGTTATCTCTATGATTATCAGCATTGTCTGAACTGAAAGTCACCTGAGGAATTTAAACACAGCCTGACTGTTACCTCTTCACTTGACTGATCACTGTTCATGATATCAGTGGGGAAATTGATTTAATTTCATGCGTTTTTAATATAAAAACTCACTTGTTTATAAAGAAATGTTCAAAATAAGTTAGCTTTAAAGTCTTTTTATTTTATTAGTAGCACTGAACTAATCATTAATGGTTAAGTATTAAACATAACTGTTGCCGACATACAGGTATGTTAATACCTTATCAAGGTCTTTATCCTTAAGAAAGTTTATATTATAGACTTTCCCTTATTCTTTTGCAAAACTGCTTAATCCCACTCGGGTCACGGGGTCTCAGCCGAAACTGAGTGAAGGTAGAGCACTCCCTGTACTGCTTGCCAGACCATCACAGGGCTAACAAGACTTTTTCAGAATTTTAATTAAATAGCCCTGCTTTGCAGTGTACTGAATGAGAGGTGTATTTGAGTTATTCTGCGGAGATTTCATTAAACCCTACACTCTTATTAATGTCAGAACAAATAAGCCCTGTTCTGGCCACCACCCTGGATAGAAGTGACTTTATTGCCACTCATCACTCTCCGTTAAACAATTCATGCTGAAAATCCTCTTGTGTCTTACCAAAGAATAGAAGTCTTTTAATATAGACAGATGAGATTTGATCACTGACAAAGGTCTGTTTATAAGAATCACATTACAAATCAGTTATCATATCCAACAGGCAGAAACGGTGGTGGCACTGAAAATACGGCCAACCGTTACCTTTTGAACGACAGTCCGAAGCTCCCCGATTTGACGCTGTCAGAGTTACACATGGGCAGATCTCTTAATCAGTTTCATCTGTTGTAGTGTCAAAAATGAAATTGTCTAAATAGTCCTACTGAAAGCGGAAGTTTTTTTAAGTAAATACAAACATGTTAGTCAGACTGAAGTTGGACTACTGTATTAAATTGTATCTTTTTTTAATCAAAGCTAAAATCCAAGTTACTTGACAAACATGAACCCATATTTTAATATGTATCTTTCTGTGGAAATGAAAGTAGGGTATGCATTTGCTGAATGTATATAAATATGGTGCACGTGTGTTTTCTGCATATTTTTGATATTGAAAATTTAAGAGTTTCTTGGGTTTTGGGTTTGCTACGATGTACTATTTTGGATTTAATGGTCTGTAATTGTTGCCATTTGACAGATTTTTACCATAAATTTTACATATGAAGGGGCCGTGGTGGCCCAGTGGTAGGGTGCTGGATTACTGATCCCAAGGTCGGGGGTTCAAGCCCCACTATCAGTGGGATGTAATTGCTGTCCCCCAGTGCAGCTAACTGGATTATCAAAGGCCGGCCATGTCTCTCACTGTCTATGGTGTGAGGCGTGTAAAAGAACCATTGCTGATTTTCATCAAGAGTGAGCTGCATAGCCGTCAGTATTTCTGCCCTGCGATGGCCTGGCGAGCTGTCCAGGGTGTACTCTGCCCTTGTCCAGATTCAGCTGAGATGGGCGCCAGCCTCCCCGCGACCCTAATTAGGATTAAGTGGTTCAGAAATTTAATGAATGAATGATTTTACATATGCTGACATTGAAAATCAAAGTTATGGACAGTTTTTGAATTTTAGTGTACTCATTGCTTGGCTTATGTAATTTTTAGTAATTATGCAAAAACCTATGCAAATAAAAAAAAAAACTTGATTGATCACAATATCTGTTTTTTTAAGAATTTACAATTGAAAACTTTTGACATTTTAAGAAAAGCCTCCCCCCACTGCTCATATATTATCAGTAGATACTAAATGGGCATGGCACAATCTGATTAGGGTGCTAAAGCTAAGGAAATCTCACCTCTATGCGAAAAGCTGGACTACTACTAGGTTACTACAGCTGATTAGGGTGCTATAGCTAAGGAAATCTCACCTCTATGCAAAAAGCTGGACTACTACTAGGTTACTACAGCAAAAACAGGGCATACATCCATCAGTGCCACTGATGAGAGATGAATCAAATAACGAGCTGTTTTCTACAATAGGCAGTGCAGAATTCACTGAAGCCAATAAAGCAATAAACTCATTTTTTTTTAAAAAGAATAAGTATGAAAAAATCCAGCCAACAGTCCAAAACAATCCCTTGACCTGTGAAATCATGGAAAGCTTAAGTGTTTTCCCTGCTATAAGTCTAATATATGCAAGCTCACTTTAAAACTACTAGTACACTTTAACGAACACAGCAGTAAATGCTGTAACTGTAGCTAAAAACGACTAAAATGAATATAATTCATTTTCTCCACATGTACTCTATATGCACACATCTGCTACACTTTGTTTACATGCTCGCTTGCATGACCACAGGAGCATAATAATCCCTGAATGGAAATAAGAAATTTGCATTTTGCCTATTTTACGCACTGAGCGCACACACATTCGAAAGACTGAGCAGCGAGCATATATTATGTAAACTGGAATTTGCGTATTTAATCTTTATGCCTAATAAGTTTTTTGGAAAATGTATTGGCAAATACAGACTTTTCTAGGCAAAATTCAATGTAGAATACCTGGATATTATGTCTACAAGATGCTGGCACTATATATTTGAACTGCACTAGTTAATATCAAATAAAGGCAATTAGAAATTTATTAGACACATTCAGAGGGTCATGCTAATGAAGAGATGAAGGCTAAAGCAGATAAAATGAGGCTTTTAATAAAAGCACAGTCAAACAGTCCAAAAACGCAATTCAAAACATGGTCAGAGAGGCAGTTTTAAGGCAAACAGTATCAGACAAAACAGTTAGAAAATTTGAGCAGTCAGGCAAATGTCAAAACATTAAGAGCAATGACAAAAACAAAGGATTGGTATGCACTGGTAATGAGACACAGGAGCAATACTTTACACTCGGCATATGAAACAAAGTACTTGCACAATGTGGATAATTAGTGGAATGGGAAACAGGTGACAGGAGTGGCAATAGTCAGGTTACTGAGATAATTGAGGTGCATGTTGGGAAGTGAAGTGTAGTGTAAGCTGTAACACAGAAATGCTAAGGGTAGGATGTTCCAGGGTTGATATGGAGGCTTCTCTTTTGTGTTTCATGCGCCACAATGAATTTGTACTGATTCCAGGTGTGTGTGTGTATGCAGCAGTTTTTCTCTCTGTTATTTCATCTTTCTGGCAAGAGATGAAACAAAGTAAAGGAAAGCATAAAACCACAGCCCAAGGCGTTTCCATAGTGCTACTGATTTACAGAGTTTTGTTTTTGTTTTTTTTTTACTTCTATACTCTTCTGAGGAGAAAAGCAAAATGTCCCCATTCCAGCCAACACCAAATCACTGCCCACAATAGTCATCATTCAAAATCCATAAATCAGATCTCACTCTATGATGAATATTATATTTTTAAATTGGAAACTCTGAGCCTCCTGAATAAAATATTTTATACAAATTTTTTATTATTATTTATTAATAGCATTTATTGTTTTATTACCTTTTCCACAAAATTTAGTTTTGGTAAAGGTATCCTAATCACTGGTATTTATTTTACTGTTTGTCTAAACAAAATCCTGACCTACACCTGTATACTACCTGAGTCTCAAATATTTGATTTAGAAAATCTTAATTTTAATTTTAAAAAATTTTAATCTTGAAGTTTAACTTTAAAATAAGTACTGCTAGAAACACCATTCCTATGAAACATTAATAGAAAACCATACATGAACTTTCAGTGAGACAGTTACCTTGAAAGTCACAGGATTTTCAGTGATTACAACTTTGAGAAGAGTGCTGATAGACATGCTATTGAACACCATATATGAACTGAATTTGAATTTGAATGATCAAAGGTCAAACCTTCAAATAAGAGAGCTTGTAAGACAAACACATGAATAATTAAAACCTATACAGGGCCTATTGGCTACATTATCCAGACTGAGGTGCCTTGCAGTCTATGCATGCTAGTTTTTATTACAGTAGAATGGGCTTTGTTTTATATTCCGCAGTGACAAATCTATATAGTCTGTTCTGTTGAGCCCATCCATTTTTGGTCCAGAAAGGTAACTGCAATAAAATAAAATTATAATTGTACTTTTCTTTATCATGATTTTATTACCAATATCCTTTGTACATTTATTATTTACCCTTTAGAACACATATTTGTGTATGTTTAAAACAGTTTACTGTATATAATTGGATCTTTAAGACTAAACTTCTAAAGATACAATACATGCTCAGTGCCAGGTACAAAAGATTGACTAACAACAACAAGGATGTCTGCTGCAGTATTTGTTGTTCTTTTCCTGAAATCTAAATATGATTGTTCTTAATCCTGCTTGTTTTTTTTAAAAAATTGAGTCCTCAATTAAATGTTTCCGCCAAGGTTAATTTTAAACCCCAAACTCTCAAATGGGTTAATAGAGTATGGGATGCCTTTAATAATTTCCACTGCCAATCACATATTTTTATCTACCTGCAATTTCACAAAAAAATAAAATGAAATTGTCAAAATAACTGATTACTGACACCTTCACTTGGTTATAGAAATATGTAAACATCTAATTTTAAGTGTACTTATTTAATGTGTGCTGCAAAAACAGAACGTTGCTATTTGCAGTGGTATTTCACTTTTATTTTGCTTCACGTCACCCAAGATGACTATAGCATAAAATCAATAAGCACATTTTGACTTAATATAAAGGTGAAATCAATATATTATGTGGCCTATTGACTTAAATCTTCATTTACTCCTTCTTTTGCCACTCACTTACCGGAAATAATACAGAAAGCTCCATAGTTTAAAAATATATATTCTTTCAAGCTTTAGAGTTCCTTCATACAATAAGCATACAGTATGTTGAAATTATAGTGTGTGTGAAATGTAGTTTTTACACAAACGGGCCACTGCTATCTATAAGTTAAAATGATACAATGTGTTGTATAGGATTAAAATACAGACTTATTTGAGTCATAAATAAACTTATTAAAATATCTACTCGTATTGAAAAACTGTTTAAATCCCAAAATAAAGTACCACATGGTGGTTCACAGGCAGCAGAAAAAATAATAGTGAGCAGGGTTTATTTTTTATTAGGATTTATTATTAATAGTCAAACAAAGCACATTGCTACTGGGGCTCTGTGAAAATGTCAAGAAGTACTATACATTTAATTACATTTTACTACTTGCTAAAATGTCTTATGGCATTTAAAAACAGTTTTTAATAAGAAGCTGATCAGTGTGTACAAAGAAGAATCATACAGCATGCTCATTAAAATGAGTGCAAGCTGCCATGAATTGAGTACATCTCCATTGACACAAATTAACAACCATAACACACATGCACGCGCGCACACACACACGTGCGCACACAACATAAAACAATCCTTTAAAGATGCCACAGATAAAGAATATATTGGGACATGTGACTAGTAAAAGTACAAAATGAAAGGTTACAAAAGTATACTGTTTCTAAGAGAATTTGTTTTACTTTTTCATGACATACAATTGAAATTGATAATGGGAATGCCTTGCTCAGTTTTTTAAATTTTTGATTCAAAAGTATTAAGTATGGTTCAGTTAAGCAAAATTGCAACTGTCAATTGTGACAACACTTCAGTTCTGCAAGCACTAAGCACAATACACATGCCATCCCTTTCTCTTCATTCGCAGTTCAAGCCCCACTATCACCAAGTTGTCATTGCTACCCCCACCCCCCCCCCCACCCCCACCCCATCAAAGGCCAGCCATGTCTCACTGTCTGCGGTAAATCATTGCTTGGAACTATTGCTGACTTTTTAAAAGAGTAGGCTGCATAGTCGTCAGAATGCAGTTTGAGTAGTGTGGACACTTTAAGTAACTTTTGTGTAACTACCATTTCCATTCTGTAGTGTATATCTTTCACATAAATTCACAAAGATTGATCGAGGTTTGTGGAATGTCATTGTATCCATCCACAAAAGCTGTGGGAGTTCACGGATTTTCTGAGGGCTCAAGACATGCAGTCGATTGCTTGTGGAGCCAAACTGCTAGAACTGACTCCAAGGAAAATTACTGTTGAAAAATGAACATTTACATCTCCAGCAATTTGGCGAATTGACATTGCCAGCTGTCAACCTGTCAATTTTCCTATTCCTGTTAACTTGACATATGCCATTGTGATGTGTGGCAATCCTGGAGAGTCTGGGATGGCATTTTATTTTCTTCAGTATGACTTGTGTATTTGTACTGATACTGTGTTTCAGCTGGTCATACCTTTCGGTTGGGTGGATAATCATGTATGCGACTTTAATCATCACCGAACAAATGTAAATGAATTTCAAACCCTCAAACAATGGGCCTCATTTACCAGCTGTTTTTACAAAGGAATTTCTTCTTAGATCTCATTTATGCAGTTTTATCAAAGATTCTCGCACTCACCAATGTTTTATGAGATTTGTTCTTAGGTATGAAAAGAATCTACAAACACAAAAGAGCACTTTTATGCACACATAGGTGCCAAAGTAATGTTGCGAACTTTCCCTTTTTTTTATTTTCTCCAATTTTTTGGATTCATAATATGATCTTGGAGTTTTGTTTTGTTTTGTTTTTTTTCTCTTTTTCCAACTATGTTGAACTTTTTTTGTAATATATTTCTTAGTGACTTTTATATGCATGATGCTTTGTAACAATCACCAATCCTTTCAAGACTTACACAATGGCATATTTACTGCTACTAGAAGAAAATGCAGCTTGTGTACTTGGGAGAAAATGCATCTTTGAGGCCGATGCAGATTTATTCACTGAGACTGACTGATCTTATGAGACTGTTTCACTAGAGCTGTGCATCAGCTGAAGTTCGTACAGTAAGCCCATATCCAATACATGCTTCAACCCAGTACCACCACATGTTTAGGTACTGTCTGCTTTGGGTATTTTGGCCACAGTGACATTTCAGAAGGAGCTTACTGATTGGATGGGTGTGTCACAGACATTCCTTGAGTCCTAAATCTACTGCCCAAACAATATATTAAATTCCCCTATACTGAACACCAACAGCTTCCAGTCAAGAGGGGATTTCATTCTACTGCTTGTCTGCCAAACATCACATCGCACAATAGAGTGCACACATGTGAATTAAGGCTCCCTCTCCCAATCCATTCCCATACCTCAACCGTGAACAGTACCATTCAATTATTGTCCAACTCAACTGCTACTCCCAGAACCATCTGTTAAATGTGGCCTCCCATTTCCCAGGAGGTGCAGATAATTCATATATTTTACAGAACATTTCTGTGGGTATATATGAGCTTGGAACAAGGAGCTGCTGGAGATGTCTGACGCATCATCTGTAAGCATCTTTCACTAAATTGAAAGGGATTGTAGAGAAAATTCTTTAGATTCCTCCCTAATTTAATTTTACTATGTAAAGCTGCTTTGTGACAATGTCAATTGTAAAAAGCGCTATACAAATAAAAAAACTAACTAACTAACTGACTAAATTTCTTTCAACAACAGTAGGCTTTTGTTCTTACAGTGACTTGCTGCAATAGAAGATCAAGGATACACGCGGGCCCTCTGGTTAATGATAATACTTCAAAACACAGTCAACAGGAAATGTCCTATAACCGAAGGCATGCATACACATGCTCTACCATTGAGTAAACCATTTGCATTCTGAAATGGATGTGTTTGGATACAGTATATCAATTTATTGCTGTGTTTGTATACACCACTCACAAAAAGTTACAGCTTACAGCTTCCAGGTGAAATTTCAGGATGAACCTAAAATGCACTATAACCTTTTACAGGTGAACTTTAATTTGACCTTCTCTAAACTTGTGAATGCACATGTCTGTTCAATGTTTCAGTACTTATTGCACAGCTTGGTGTTCTCTAACAAGGAGCTGAACAGCAAAATTCACAACAGGCGTTTGATCCATGAAACGACCACAAAATTTCCTGGTTCAAATAGAATTGGTATTTAAACTCTTTGTTATGCTGTTCACATTTTGACATCATGAGACCAAGACGACATCTAACAATTGATCAACAGTACTTTGCCATTGCGAGGCTTCAAACAGGATGTTCTCAGAGGGAGGTGGCCACTGAGCTTTGTGTCACAGAGTGTCATCAGCAGGTTGCAACAGAGAGACTGGAAGAGTCACAGAAAGGCATAGAAGTAAACGTCCAGTGGTCACATCTCACGCTGATGAGAGCTTCGTTGTGAACAGTGCCCTGCAGAATGTTGAATTTTGGATGTTGAATGCCACTCAACTCCAGACACATGTAAGGGAGGTTAGAGGCACCCAAGTGTCACGTCAGACCATTCGAAACAGTTTACATCCACGTAGTCTGCGTTCTAGATGACCTGCAAGGGTACCTGATGTATAAGATTTCTTTTTGTCTTTCTTTCTTTTACTCTTTCTTTCATCCTTTTTACCAGCCTGATTCTATCACATGACAAAACATTTCAAAATGTTTTTGAGGAAATTTTTAAATGCTGTTTGAAGTTTGGAAAGTACAGAATATTCTTGTTTTACAGATTTTACTGTTGCCTTCTCTATGCAACAAAGCAACAGTCAGTGAATATTTATACCATTGGACCACTCAAAGAGACCACCGATTAAAGTGTAAATGGTCTTGATTATAGATTAATTGATTGAGCACACTCTAAATTAAAATCTATAGTGTGATCTTAAGTCTGATGAAGCAAAATGTAAATGAGGGGGTAAACATCAAAAAGGGAAACCTCCATGGCCAAAATTATCCTCAGCTCCTTCAACGTAATGGACCGGTATAGAGCAATTATGGTTAAGTCTTCTATAAATATCTTTTTTTATATGTAAGGTATGCTCTTGTAGGTGACTTGCTACTTTTGGAAGGCTTAGCATGTCAAGCCATGGGAAGATAACATGTTTTCCAACAGTATGTGGATTTATTTGCAGAGACAGATGAATGTTTGCTGTTGTGGTTTAGATTGCCATGGCATGTACTCATGCAGATCCATAACTACAGGTGATACTGCATTTACAGCTTCTGTTACATGTTGCCCTTTTTCAATTCAGGAAGTCATTTGATTCTGCTGTTCACGCTACTTAAAATGCTTCCTTTGCATCTCTGACACCTTTCTGAATAAAACTTCCTCTCAGATACTTTGGCATGTTTAGCCTTATATGGTAGATTTAGGGAGAGAATCATGCAAATCTGCAGTTCGCATTAACACACGCACACTTGCACAGAGGTTCAATTCATTATTTGTATGCAGACTGTTTTAATAATTTTGTAGGACGTAGGAGTATTTGTTGAATCTGGAATAACTCATTTTTACTAACAAGACTTCCTACAGTAGGAGGGATTTATGAATAAAAATACTAACGTTTTTCATAAGGCCTACTGAAAAAAGTTAGTTTTATGGAGTACAAGTTAATGTTTAAAATACTTAGTGCAACAGTGGCACGGTGGAGCAGTGGAGTGGAGTTTGCATGTTCTCCCTGTGCTTGCGTTTCTTCCAGGTATTCAGGTTTCCTCCCATAGTCCAAAATCATGCACAGTAGGCTAATTGGCTGTTTTAAATCACCCCTAGGTGTGAGTGTGAATGGTTGTATGTGTGTTGGCCCTGCAATGGCCTGGCAAGCTGTTCAGGCCAGAGTTGGCTGAAATGGGTGCCAGCCTCCCTGTGACCCTAATTAGGATTAACCGACTTAGAAAATGAATGAATGAATAATTAAAGCAACTCAAAATATCCACTATGTAAGCTAAAACAATCAATGTTTTGACAAAAAAAAAAAAAAAAAAGAATCTCGATTAGCTGACATGGGTAGGAAGAAATTCTTACAATTCCTGGACTAAAATACGAGTCAGGCATTGCCGAGCTGCGGCCTTTTGAAGGTTTTTAAACCAAAGGTAACTTTTCATTCATTTTTTTTTTCTTGAGTTGGATGCATTCAAACCTGGCCTCCCATGCTGTTGATTGATGGTGGAAGTCGAGCAACACTGGCTGAATATCCATCATGCAAACCCACCCATAATGAATGAATATGCCCTCTATCAACCGTGCATCAACCGAAGAGCCATCATTCGCAGTGAAACATGTACTTCAAAGGATGATAGATTAACTGTAAGCATGATTTTACCTCCAACACAGAAGGGGTAAAAGGAAGAGCATACCTTAAAATAGACTTAAAAGGAATTAGTATATACATTACATCAGAATAGCACTGTCTGGATTAAAAATATATATTTCAGGGTGATAATGCTTGAATCAAAACAGACACTCAGTCACTTGGAGCAGGTGGCATCATTGTCTGACTTCAAAATGTAAAAATAAATCATAAAAATGTAATTTTTATTTGGGGGGGTGTTGTTTTAGTTTGCTTTTTTTCTTGTTTCCACATTATTTAATTATGAGAGAGAGAGAGAGAAATTATTGGGGATAAATTAAAAGAGAACATTGCTTTGTTGTATTTCACATGAGCTATGCAGAGGGTACTGTGATGCGCCAACTTTCGTTCTGCAGGAAATTGTGTGTGTTTGTCCGCAGTCCACGAGTGCATGCTTGGTCATGGGGGACTGTGGATAGACAAACACACAATGTTTTCAAAAAATCTCACACAAGGTCAGAGGAAGCTCTGTGTGCCCACACATTCTATAAAACTGCTTCTTTAAAACATTTCTGCAAAGAGGGAATCAAAAATCCAAATCGTCTGCATGACTTTAATTGGTGCCACACGAAAGGTCAGTGAAAGTGCGTGTTCACTCTACCAGTCATTTGTCCTGTGGTGTGATGAATATTATGTAGTATAAAATGTATTTGGTGCAGAAATATTAGCTATTAGCATAGAAATATAAGGTACAGGAAGCTGTGATGCATCCTTTTCCTAAATGCACTAAATTACTTATTTGCTTGTTTTGACCCACAAAATAAAGAACTGGTGAGAAAAATATCTCCTTCCTTTGACAGCCAGGTCCAGTGTCTATACAGAGTCAGCCCACAAAAAATGGTCAGACCAGAAAAAACACACTGCCACATATTCAAAGAATACTCTGTTTCTCAAATCACTAGAATCATTTCACTGCTGAAGAAGTCAACTATGTTCAACTTCACTGACTACCAGCCTGTAGCACTCACACCCATCATCACAAAGTGAATGAAGAGGCAATTTGTTGAACAACTAGACCCACTACGGTTTGCATACCGATCAAACGGAATAACAGATTATGCCATTTCAACAACCCTTCACCTAACCCTCCATACAATTACAATCAGCATTATGTGCAATCATCCTGCATAGAATGGTATGGAACCAGATAACCAGATCCTCACTAACAGACCCAAATCTGTCAGCATGGGTAGCAATACCTCCATCATCAGACTGAGCACCAGCACACCCCAGGGTTGTGTGCTTAGCCTACTGCTCTTCACCCTGATGACACACAGTTTAAACCAAGTTTGCAGAAGACACAATGGTGGTGGGACTCATCAGTAACAAAGATGAATCTGCATATTTGCCTCTGACTCTAAGGAGGAGTCCTTCCAACCACACACCACTCCATATGAATGGCTTGACTATGTGAAGGTCATAGGGATGTACATGGTAGACAACCTTACCTGGACACTCAACACCACCAAAACAGCCCAGCGGTATCTCCACTTCCTGTGGAGGATGAAAAATGACAACCTACCCTACCCCCATTCCCACAATCTTTTACTGGGGGACTATAAAACATATCCTCTGCACATGCATCACTCTCTGGTACAGAAGCTGTGATAAAACTAATTGAAAGTTCTTACAGTGGATTGTGAGGACTGCTGAGAGGATCGCTCATTCCCCCTCTTGCTACTTGCAGAATAGTGTTTAGCAGTCAGCATTGTGGAAGAATCATCCCACCCCTTCCATGGACAGGTCACCTTCTGTTTTCTGGCAGAAGGTTTCATAACCACCACTACCAGACATTACAACAGCTTATTTCTCCAGGCAGTCACATTCAAGTTAAAATTGGAACAAATTACTGTATACCTACCACAGCATAACTTATTATGCATTGCTCTTTCTACACTGTTCATCCCATAATGTACATTACTCTTGCACTATTCATGATTCATTCTGCACTACTTGTTTGACATTATAACTTTGCACTGTCTTTTGATTTTATTGTTGTTTTGTCTTTCTTTATGCACCACTGGTATTAAAGAAACTTTATTTAAAACTTACTGTAATACATTATTCCACATAAATGGACAGGCTGAAAAAAACATCTGTTGAATCTTGAAAAGGAATGTGAAATACATCAAGCATCATGCCTGAGCTATAATCAAGAAAAAGTGGCCATTTCTTCATAACTTTAAAACAGATTAATTGTTCAGCCATTATTACAACCACAAGGAAAATTAATTAAAATGTTGAGTTGGCAAAGAGAAAGTCTCAACACTGACTCAACACTGCTTACGGCATTACATTGTATATAATGCTGATAAAACAAACTCACTGTTTACTGTGCAAATCAAAAACGTAGTCAATATGAAGTATATTAATTTATAACCTGAAATAAAAACCAGCCTTATGTAATGCATTAACTGACTTAAAAATAAATTAATTAGATATCTAGATTATTTGTATAATTAGATACTTAAGTTAGTTATACTTGATGTTTTACATGATTAAGATTACAATATGATTATTAAGCATAAATATTGTTGTATTTTTCAAAGACATAAAACATTTATTCCCTATGTACTCATTCAGTAAATTTCTCTGAAAGCATGTAATAAAATAATAAATATATAGATTTAGACATTGCCTAAAAGCAGAGCTTCCAATAGATTTCTCTATTGATAGGTGTCTGAGCCTGGGTTTGCTTTTCCTTTCATTAGCTGATTCCCTCATTCATTAGTTTCACCTGTCTTGTTAGTTTAAGTATCTGTTTATTGAGTTCATGTTTATGTCAAGCTTCAGATTACAGTGCTTGCTCCACAAATATTCATTTAACTGCAAGTTTGTCTGCCTACTTGAATTAGTTTTTTTTATTATTATTTTTACCTGAGTCTGAGCGGTGATGTATGAACCTCTATTTTTGTGGGGTTTCTGTTTTTTTGTTAATTTATATTTATATATTAAAATAAATAAATTGTCGTCATCATTGTTGTCTGTTGTCACACTTGCATGTAATTCTCAACTGCTCCTCAACCAGTCAACTTTTTTTTTACTTATCTTTCTCAGAATCTTATTTATATCATACTGCTGTGCACCTCTTGTTTTATTTTTGTATCAAATAGATTTTGGGGTTTTCACATAGCGAAACATGGACTTTGTCATTACTCCAAAAGGGGCTTGCCATTTTAATCCACAACTCCTCCTACATATATTTAAGTATTAAAAATTTTTCAGTGCTTGTAGTATTACCTGGAAGAGTCATACATTGTTATTATTTATTTGGGTTTTCTTTTTTTATTTAGTTATATATATATATATAAGATCTTGAGTCGATTTTCCGTAGAACAGTGCTCGATACGTCGAAGTAGAGCTAAATATA
>JAQMYF010000021.1:35033088-35048413 GCA_030014195.1 Neosilurus mollespiculum
ATTTCACTACATATTGTACTGTGTATAATTTGTATGTGATGAATAAATTTGAATTTGAATTTGAATTTGAATTTGACATCAACGAGCATGAGGAACTGGCGAGGTCTAGAAAAGATGGTTCCTAACAATGTCTGTGGGAGGAAACCAGTGTACCCAGGGAAACCCATGCAAGCATGGGGAGAACTTGTAAACTCCACAGAGAAACAACCTTGCTGAACTTGGGACTCAAACCCAGGACCTTCTTGCTGCGAGGCAGACATGCTAAGCACTATGCCAACGTGACACCCAGTATAAGTACTGTATGTATGAATTGCAAGATCAAGACAAGATAAAATGAAAATGTATAAATTGCAACTTCAAGACAAGATAAAATGAAAACAGATTTGAAATCAATTTTATTTATATACAAATAAAAAAATGTACAAAATTAAGTGTAGAAAAAGGAGTATATGTATATGTATATGAAAAAAAAACATCAAAGAAAGAGCAGTTGATTAAAAACATCTTGGGAACAAGAATGTGATGAATACACGGATTTTTTTTTTTTTTTGAATTGGTGATTGTACTCCCATTTACAGTAAACACTGATTAAAACAGTGACATCAGCAAATGGAACAGACTGAAGCTCAGACATTATTCTACATAAACTTAGCAGCTATGACAATGATAATCACAAACTTCATATCCAGGCTGCATGATACCACTATTAACTGAGTATCCCTTATGCAACATGAGACCTGCTAAATATACTGTTCACTTGTGGAAAAAAAAACTCACTTATTCCCATAGTTGGGTTCGTTTAAAAATTGTAACATTCAGCCTAAACACACTGAATTACCTTCCAAAGGTGCTTTTTATGATTTCCCATAATCATGTAACACACATACCATAAGGCATGGTCAAACACTAGACCCAAAAGCATTAGAGGCAGGATTATACCCTCTGTCAAAACTGTTCAGCTTAAAAACGCATTCATTTTTTATATTATCCTGATTTCACTTTTTTAACTCCTAGTTCTGCTTCATCAGAATCCATGTCAATCAATGCACATTGAAATATAATTCAATGGATTTGTGAAAAATTAAAAGCACTTGTAGGCTACATGTCAGAGATAATCTTCAAGTACATAAACAGAAAAACATAAAATAAGAGTCTCCTCAATATCGCCAGGGTTCTTAACCCAGTCTATCTGTTCACAGCAGAAGCAGCAGCCAGGTTTTCCTCTGGGATTTTCAGTAAATATGATTCTATCATGTGTAACATGGGCATTGGGGTGAAGAGAAATGTCGTATCTTCAATTACAACGTTTTGAAAATTAGTTAGTGGTGGGGCAGGTTGAATTTTTCTTCAAATGCAGACTTGGTGTTGATGAAAAAACGATGATGAAAAAGATGATAAAAGAGTCCTCAGTGTTTGCGAGTGCGATGAGCTCCAGCACCTGTGGAAGTGATGTAGAGAAGAGGCTGAGGCTGTCTGGTTTGGGGGCCATGCTTAACATTACTGAGATGAGAGGGAAGGTTGATCAAGGGAGCATCTGCTGTTGAGCCTGTCAGGTTTGGGAAAAGAAGATGAAGTACATTTTTATGGTGACATAACATACTGATATTAATATATGGAGACAAAAGTACTAAATTAAAAATGTTCTTTATAGTACATACAATATAATATATGTACATACAGTAGATAAAGTAGCACATCAGAAAAAAAATTACTTATTGCATAAAGCAACTGTGGAAAACCATGCACAGATATTATCGAGTGTGCCACTGACCTATCAGGTGGTTGGCCTGAGAGGGTCGGGCTTTGCCAAGCTGAACCGGAGTTCTGTGCTGTGGGCGCAGGAGGGGTGCAGGAGGCTGACCGTTAATGTGTAGGTGTGGGTCAGAAGTGCTATCTAGAGGCCGGAAACGTTGGCTGGTACTCTTTCCCTGAGTTAGCTGGATCAGAAAAAGTACCAAAATGCAATTACTCACTCAATCCTACATGTTTAAAATGAGGAATGAAAAATTTCACTAAGGGCTTTTTCACATTCAGTGTGTGTAATTTATTTAATTGGTTGGTTAGTTGATTATATGTTTATTCACAAATTTATGTTGTATTTGCTCAAATGCATTTAGTCCTCTGTGAAGGTTGTATCTTGGAAGGTATGTGAAAAGGAACAACAGAAATATTTGATATAATTTACAAAAAAAATTTGCATTTGCTCAGTGTTTGCTGTTCAGTATAACTTTCAGTATATGACTTCAGAGAGTATGACTGTGTTAGAAACTGCATACTTGATTCTACTTGGATTCTGATCTTGATATAAAAGTAGTAAATAGCATGCAGTACATTAATCCATCCATGACCCATATTGCTTATCTGTCAAGATCGAGGTGAGCCGGAGCCAATCCCAGCTGACTTCAGTCAAGAGGCATGGTGGACTCTGGGCAGGTCGACAATCTTTTACAGGGCTAACACAGACACAAGCAACCAATCACATTCAAACCTGTGGCCAATTTAGAATAGCTAGATTACCTAATCAGCATGTGTTTAGACTGTGGGGTGAAATCGGAGTACCGAGCAAACACGGGGGAACATGCAAACTTCACTTAAAAAGGCCTCAGTCAGCTGCAAGGTTCCACCTCAGAACTTTCTTGACATGAAGTAACAGTGCCAACCACTATACCATCTTGCTGTCAAGTATATGGTGCATAAAAAATTTAATATTTGCAGTATACTACAAATTAAGCAAATTAGCACGCTAGTGTATTTGAATGGCATGCTTGCTACATAAGCTAGATTGCATTTATACATATATGACAAAGACAAGGAGTGATGCTCCTACCCTCACACCTCTTATCACATACTCCTCAAAAATATTGTATGTTTGCTTAAATTTGTGAGATTTGCACATGTTCCACAACCAAAAGCATATATCTCACTTAGACTTTGCCTATGCAAACAGACAAATGGATTAGAAACACTAGGTTTACTGACAAAGCTCATCATGCAAGCGAACATTGCATAATTTAGCATGTGCATATTTATTATTCAAATGTCTGCCTTCTTGCTTCATTTACAGCTGCTCAATTATTCCTTGCCAGGCTTTTATGTAAATAATTACTTTAACAATGTCTCAAAAATGTCTTAATGACTCACAGCTTGTCCAGTCACCTCGAAAGAGCGAGATCGTCTTTTACGCCTGCGAGCCTCAAAGTCCTGCTCTCGTGGGCCAGTGTTTTTGGCTACAGCCTGGCGGTTCCTGGGTCGTGTCCAGGTGCTACTTGGGACAGGGCCATCGCCTGTGCTGCTCGACAGATTGTCGTCGGATGTGGCATGGCGGAGTTCTGGGCTTGGCTGTCGTCCTCGACGCAGTACTGACTTTTTCCGAGGCGCATCAGATAAATACAGTACGGTCTTATTTTTTTTGGGATCCAGAGTCAAGGGGGGAGGAGGAACACGCAGGGCATCAATCTCCAGCACTTTGGAACGGCGTCGTGCTGCTTTCACTGCGATGCTGTGAACACCTCTTAGAATCTGTTGCTTCTCTAAGAAGAGAAAAAGTGGAGGATAGAGAATTATAAATAAATGGGATGGATGACTCATGTGGACAGGAATTAGGACAAATATATTGTTTCTAAGAGATTAAACAAATAAAATAAAATAAAAGTAAACCAGCTAAATTATCATGATTTTCATCACCTTACATTTAAACTGAGCCAAATAAACAAGCTTTTACATTCACTCATTCACTCACTCATTTGCTGAACCGCTTAATCCTATAGGTAGCAGGGAGTGTGGAGTCTATCTCAGCCAACACAGTGCGAAGACGGGGTACACCCTGAACAGCTCGCCAGATCTTTACAGGGCCAACACACACACAACCATTCACTCTCACATTCACACCTATGGGCAATTTGTACCTGCAAATTAGCCTAATGTAAGTCTTTGGGCTGTGGGAGGAAACCGGAGTACCCGGAGGAAAGCCATGCAAGCACTGGAAGAACATGCAAATTCCACACAGAAATGCCTTTGCTGAGTCTGGGACTCAAACCCAGGACTTTCTTGTGAATGGACCATTCTAACCACCAAGCCTTCTGACTGAAATCCAAAGATAAGAAAATGAATATGAAAAAGGAGACTAGACCCACCTCGCGCCTAGGGGCAAAATGGAACAGTCAGTTAGCTTAATATGCAAGTTTCTTGGACTGTGGGAGGAAACTGGAGTACCTGCACTAAGCCCACGAAACCACGGGGAGAACATGCAAACTTCACATAAAAATGCCTGAGCCCAGCACTCCAACCCAGGACCTTCTTGCTGTGAGGCAGATGTGCTAACTACTAATTAATAATAGTAGTTTATAATTCAACAGATGGTTCAGTGTACAAAGTTGATTAATGTGACCATATCTGTAGTGATGGTATCAATGTTCTTTATGAAGTTCATTCATTCATTCATTCATTCATTCATTTTCAAAGCCGCTTAATCCTAATTAGGGTTGCGGGGAGGCTGGCGCCAATCTCAGCCAACTTTGGGCAAGTACAGGGTACACCCTAGACAGCTCGTCAGGCCATCGCAGGGCCAACCCCCAGCCAACCATTCACACTCACATCTAGGGGCAATTTAGAACATGTTTTTGGACTGTGGAAACCAGAGTACTCAGAGGAAACCTACGCAAGCACAGGAGGAACATGCAAACTTCACACAGGAAAACCCTCGCCAAGCCTCACCAAACCCAGGTATTCTTGCTGTGAGGCAGACATGCTAACCACTGTGCCACCGTGCGGCCCTCTTTATGATTATTGTCTCAAATTATCTTTAGACACCAGCATACAGAGCAACACCATGACTTCAGCTCAGTCATATGCAAAGCATACTGTAAGTTAATCTTTACCTTTAGGGGTGAGCGGAGCTTCAGTTCCATTTTCACTGCTTTCAGGTGAGGAGTCCAGGTGGCTGCTCACACTGTGGCTCAGAAGGCCGTAGCTCAGAGCCCCATCTAAAGCACTCGGCAACAACTGCAGACAAAAAAGACAATTGCGATGTCAGTTTCTCCAGCACAGTCATGTGTAATGCATGCAGAGGATTATGAATGTTACACAAGCACTCTAGGTCAGATCAAACAGTTATCATGGCAATTTCACGATCACTCTGTTTCTTAAAGCACCTCTACAGAAACATGCACTGGTGCCGACCTCTCGATTTCCTTGTCCATTGATGTGAATTGGTGGAGGGGTCATAACCACTGAGTTCTTCAGCTGCTTTGCATGTGGGCTGCTCTTAAACACACGGTTACTGTCACTGTGGAAAGCATGAAAGAAAACACAACAGCATGATGTTACATGCTTTAAAATAACAAGAAGGATATAACATGGATATCAAACCAATAAACCAAGTACAGTTCTAACTGATTTTCTGCGTATTACAAAAAATCAGGGATTTTTTTTTTTTGCTTCTTTGTTTGCTTGATTGTTTGTTAGGGGGTTTTTTTCTACAAAAAAAAACCAGGGTCAAATTTTATGTATGTGGTTCATATTTTGTACAGTTCATGACACCGCTGCAGTTATTTTTTTCATATAGCGATTTATCCTTTATTAGGGTCACAGGGAGGCTGGAGCCTATCCCAGCTGACTCCAGATGAAGGTGCAACACCCTGGATAATTCAATTCAATATTTATTTATTGTCATTGTTATATAACATAGTTATAAAAGCAACGAGATATCAGTTGAGCATCTTCATACTGGCATCAAGTTAAAAAGTTAAAGAAGTTATGGATATAGAAAAAAAAGGATAGAAAGTGCAATGATAACAGTACAGTTTAGCATCCATGACTCATTTAAAGTGCACCAGTGTAATATTCAAATCCGATCTTCAGTGTGCAAAAGAATAGAGTCCGGGCAGTAAATTAAGGTAAAAAATATAAAATAAAAATCAAGTAAAAACTCGCCAGACCATCACGCAGCCAACACAGACACACAAGCATTCACACTTACATTCACACCTAGGAGTAATTTGAGAATATCCAATAAACCTAGGGGCAATTTGGAACAGTCAGTTGGCCTAATGTGCATGTCTTTGGACTGTGGGAGGAAACTAGAGTACCCAGATGAAACCCAAGCAAGCACAGGGAGAACATGCAAACTCCACATAGAAAGGGCATGGGGCTCGAACCCAGGTCCTTCTTGCTGTTAGGCAGGAGAGCTAACCAGTATGCCACCGTGTCGCTCTGAAGAATAAATTTAATATTTTTGCTACAACAGCAGCCACTGTCATATTTTAGTCCTCAGATAATATACCATATTTGCTTGTATCAGCATGCAGTTGACAGAACCCATATTTACAGAGGAAAATGCAAAATCTCTTCAGGGTTGTGTTGTTAAAAAGATGATACTCATTATTGGATGGCACAGTGGCATAGTGGCATGCACATTAGATTAACTGCCTGTTCCGAAATACCCCGAGGTGTGAATTTGTGTGAGAATGGTTGTGTGCGTTGGCCCTGCAATGGACTGGTGAGCTGTTCAAGGTATGAACTCCCCACAACCCTAGTAGAATTAAGCGATTCAGCAAAATAAATCAATAAATGAATGAATGTACTCATTTATTCTATGTACTGAGATTTTATAACATTAAAACCTCATCAAACAAATCAAATAATTCTTGACTAAGGCTTGTTTAATGTGACAGTTTTTCTGAATAATGTTTTTACCTATCAGGCTCAGGTAAAATTGGTGGCAAAGTGTGTCTCCGCACTTTAACCCTTCCTTGTCTGGTTTCTGACCCCAGTGTGCGAACACTCTCCTGATCCGAATCCAACTCCTGCAAGGGGTCGCGTCCTCTGTTCGGGAGGGCAATCTTGGGCAGAGAAACCTCCTGTAAATAAAAGGTTGTGGGGGCATCCGGTTATTCATACAAGTACAAATAAAGCAATGCATTTGGTAAATGTGTATACAGAATCGATAGCAGGTGACATGTTCAGTATAAGCATTTGAAAGCACAGTATTAATTCACACCTTCAGAGTATGGATGGTGGCCTTGTCTAAAGCTACAATTCGATCCAGATTTCCCTCATCCAACTCTTTAATGTACATATCATACAGCTCCTGAAGTTGCGGAGGCACCATAAGACTGTGATCTGTGTATAAGACCAGATATAAAAACATCAATACTTACAGGTCTTAATGTTCAATTATTTAAGACCCAAAGTAATTTCTGCCCTGACACACTCACTGTCGATGAACTGGCGCTGCTGCTGAATAATCTCATGGCACAGCTGCCTGTGCTGTTCAAAGCGCTGCACCACCACATCCTTCTGGCGGATGACGTTGTCCTTGAGAAGCGTGTGTGACTGCATCTCTGCGTTCTCAATCTCCAGCTCATGCACTTTACATAGGAGCCCAAGGACCTCCCGCTGCTCCTCTGAGCTCACCCTGCACGGTAGCAGCTCCTCCAGACGCCGCGCTCTTTCACGAAGCTCCACTAGGAGGCGCTCCAGCCCAGCCTGAACATAATGTATTAAATGAACAATAATGTTTAGTTAGGTTGTTAATACTAAGGGTAAATAAATGCGTCCAACCCTTGTGGTTGTAACATGAAGAGATGTGACATGAGAAAAACATCATGTAAGTATATAATCACCCTAACTGTGCCCAGATCCACAATACCTTAATGCTAGTTGTTTGAATAAGCTGAATTTGAAATGAGGAAAAAATCAGGGCCAATTTTTTTGTAAATAATTATTTTTTCCAACATCCTTCCATTCAGACATCCATTACCTATACCACTTATTCATCAGGGTCACAGGGAAGATGGAGCCAATCCAAACTGACTTTGGTGCGAGAGGTAGAGTACAGCTTGAACAGGTCACCAATCTATTGCAAAGTTAACACATACACAAAACCATTTACACTCACATTCACACTGATGGGCATTATTTTAGCCATTTGACTAGAAACTAGAGCTCCGAGAAGAAAGAGCATGGGGAAAAACAGAGGAGAGAACCTGCAAGCTCCACTCAGATAGGACCACTACCACCAGGACTATACCAGTGTGCCACCTTTTCCAAAAGTTCAGGACACAATTTGAATGGTTAGCATGTTATGTTAAGTCCCAAGAGGATAAAATCTCTAAGGATTACACTGTCAGGATATTTCAGTCAAAAAAAACATACCAAATGGCAGCATATGGGTAATAATGACTGCTTAGGTTGTACTGCACACTGTAAATTTTAAATGATGGTATAGTGGTTAGCATGTCTACAACAAGAAGGTCCCAGGCTCGATGAGGACGTTTCTGTATGGAGTTCTCCCCTGCATGGGTTTCCTCTGGGTACTCCAGTTTCCTCCCACAGTCCAAAGACATGCACATTAAGCTAACTGGCTGTTCCAAATTGCCCATAGGTTTCAGTGTGGGTATGAATAGTTTTGTGTGTGTGTTGTCCCTGTGATGGATTGGTGAGCTGTTCAGCGTGTACCCCGCCTTCACCCAGAATCAGCTGAAATAGTCTCCAGAGTCCCCACGATCCTAGTAGGTTTAATAAGTCTGTAAGGTTTTAGTTAAGTTTCTGCAGATGAATGAATGAAGCCTTGTTGCTGTTGTTATAGGAATTAAGAGCTTTTATTATTGAGTTCTGAAAAAGAAGTAATTTTTTTCTTTACAGCGCCCAGGAAAGTGGTCCTCTCTGTGGTTCTGTTAGTCCTCACCTTTTGTTTGCGTATTTTTTTCTGTTCAGCCATGAGCAGGACCAAGTTCTCTCTGGCCATGGCTACCTCCTGACTCTCAGTGCTGTATGGAGGAGAATCTGGTGTGTCTGAATCCTTCTCACTCTCATCTTTGTTAATATTCTCTTTCCTCCGTTCACCTTGCCACTTCCTGCGGTGCCTGCTGCGTTCCTGTTCCCAACTTCAGATAAACAGAAACACAACTCAGACCAGGAACAAGCTAGGATATTGAAAAAATTGGTATCAAGCACCGATATTCAAAGATCAACCCCTTAGCTATGTTTAAATTTGTATTTATTTATTTATTTATTTGCTTTTTTTTTTTTTTTTTAATTTACCTTGTATTTTTTTTTTTTTTTTTTTGGTTGGTGTTGCAGCAACACAGTGAAATGTGCCCACTAAAGTAATTCAAACATTGACAATATATACATAAGATTCTCACTCTGCAATGGTTAGCAGGTGTTTGGACGTGTCAATCTGGATCTCCATGTTAGTGTTGTCCAGCTCCATTAGCCGTTTTCTGATATCCATCTGCTGTCTGAAGGCTTCGATTAACTGTTCCCTTAGCTGGTCCATCTCAGTACGACTCTGCTGTGTTGAGTGAGCCTGGACCTCCGCTACAACACCACAAGGAGGCAACATTGAGCCAGAGTCAAAGTCAAACAAGTGTCATGTCGTTGTCAGATAGTTGCTATGGTATGGAGGGAGGAGTCTGAGTCAGTATGTAACTAAGTGTAAACAACCCATGAAGAAATCAGTTATACAGAAGAGTAAGCAGAACTTCTCTAAGCTGTGCGATGTTTTTTACTTAAAACAGAACACTAAACCAATAGAGTCAAGAGATGTCCACTAACTAAAATGGCCACTAGCTTCAATAATCAAACTCACATATGACTGAGAGCTCACAGTATCAAGGTGACTGGCTATTATTTCAGTTCTATTAAGTTTAGTTCTATGTTGGAAGTATTTTGCATCTGTGAAACACTAGAAATAAAATAGCATCAGGGACATGTTACTCATCAGTGTGAATTCCATGAGTTTATTCATGGCCGGTCTATCCGTGACATGGAAATCTGGCCTTGTAAATAATTTCAGCAGCACTGTTGTCATGCAGTGAGGGGTCAAATGGCTCTGTAAAATAAACCATTCCCAAATGTTGGAAGAAATAATGTACCCTGCACATGCCGTATGTCTGTTCTGTCAGCACTGTTCTGACAAGCCGACTGCTCAGCAATTTTCTTTTTCAGTCTCTGGATCTCACTGCGCAAGTCTGCAATGATGCTGGTGTACTGGGCAATGTGGTAGGACACATTCAGCAAATTTCTCTTCACCTAGAGAGAGAGAGAGAGAGAGAGAGAGAGAGAAAGAGAGAGAGAGAGAGAGATAAAAAGAGATAAAAATGTATTAAATTACCTCCATCTGTATTTTCTCTATTTTAGACATGTTGTTTAGTTGTGTTTAAGTGTGCGTGTGTGTGTGTGTGTGTGTGTGTCTAGCCTCACCCGTGTACGGATGCTTTTGGCACGATCAGCATACGTCAGCGTGTTCCGGGACTCTTCAAATGCAGATGAAGCAGGACTTATATGAGCTATCATTACAGTTCGACTGTTCCCACCAAGAGAGTCCTGTCATTCAGACCCAAGAGAATAGTTCATTTGTATTATATAGCTACAAAACATAAAACAGCACAAAATTTATAAAATAGTGAGATGTAGAAAAAGAGAAAGAGAGCTGCACATAGGCTAACTAGACCCCTACAGATGAGTAACAAATCAAAGGAGTGGCCATGATATACCCTATACTATAGGGCCTATAGCATCATTTGTACCAACTTGTCTTCTTAGGGTAAAACGTCATTACAAATCCATACAAAAGTTTATTAATTATCCTATGATGAACCATTTGTCTCCTGATGGGCATGGTCTCTTCCAGGATGACATGGCTCTATTAACAGGCATGAATGGTTTGGAGAGGATGAAAAGCATTTGCTTATGGCATCACCACACTCACCAAACTAACCAAACAGTTATGGTGCTCTACGTCTCCATTGTCAGAACAATACCTGATAGGAGAATTTTAATACATCTTTCCAATACTGGAGATTTTGTAAAATCTCTTCTAGTGGCTCATAATGGACCAACACCTTATTATCCTGGGTTTACACAGGGGTATGATGTCCGCAATCTCCACGATTTGAGAGAGTCGTGATTGTCGAGGGTCGTAGGATTGAATCATTATGATCTTGAGGGAATTTTGTGGAATCATGATAATCTTGAGGGAACTTGGTGGATTGGTGGAAACACGATTCCTTCAAGTTTTTTTTCTCTTGGATGCACCCTGCCTCCTTTTTATACCCAAATCATGCTCCAATGCCCCAAGCGTGCTCATAAATCGTGGAGCACCATGATTTTTTTGAATCGTGGAGGTAGCGGACATTGTGACCTAATCGTGGGTTAAGAAACTACATGTTGGTTCTACCTTTTATTTGTCACTCATCTGGAAGAATAGAAAGGGAGACAGAATTTTATGTGTCAACCTTAAGCAGTCGCGTCAGCTTGCTGTCTCTGTAGTTGATGTATTTGTTGCCATTTTTCTCACTCAGAGCATTGATACAGTTTCCCAACGCCAGAAGCGACCTGTTTATGTGAGCTCCTTCCTTCAGCCTCTGTCCCCGGTTCTGTGTCTAAAAGTGGGATAAGAAACAGATTATTACAAGGTACATTTTAAAACCTAACAAATGAATGGAATGGAATGTTCACAGTCAATCTACGATACTCGATCGTATCACGATCCACGATACACACATACTGTAAAAGCCAATCAGGTCATTAAACTTAATGAAAGATCTTTTTTTATCTATTCCTCCGTTTGGAGGTTGAACATATTTACTATATTTATTGTACTTTTCACATGTCTCTGGGCCTTACATCCATTACATTCAAGTAGGCCCTCTTTCACATTCAAGTAGGTCCTCTTTCCAAAAACATCCTGACCTGTATTTTCTTCTCAAAAAAAAAAAAAAAACAACAACCCCAACTTAATAAGCAACCCTGAATCACAGCACCCTACTATGAAGATACTAACATAAATATGATTGGTAGACGACTTTTTGGAGCTAATAATATATTCATATTATAGAGAATGTTTCAATTAATTTTTCTAATGAGAACATGTTTATTGCCAAGAAACCTAATATCAAAAGTGTATTATTTTTCCATTAGCTACTCTACTTTGGGGCTGGTGGCATAGTGGTTAGGGTGGTGGGCTCGTGATCAGGAGGTCGTGAGGTCCAAATCCCCGTTGGACCACCAACATGCTAAGACCTGGGCAAGGTCTTAACCACAATGTGCCTCTGTCCACCCAGCAGTATAAATGGGTAGCAGAAAAATAGTGGGAAGGTAACCTGCAATGGACTATCATCCCATCCAGGAGGAGTTGAACTCCTAGTTGCTTCACACTACAGAAACCGGGGATAAGCACCGGCCTGATGAGCCACTAGGCTCAGGTGTAAAAGCCCAACAGACTTACTCTACTTTACACCAATTTAGAAAAAACAAATAAATAAACAGCATAACAAAAAAAAAATATATATATATATATATATATATTTTTTTTTTTAATCAACTGCATATTCCACACACAATTCAAACAAGTGCACAATATCACATTTGTGCTGTACCTGTGCAGCCCGTTCAGAACCAGCAAGGTCAATCATAAAAAGCCGAGCGAATCGGACCTCCTGCAGGACATCCCTGCAGCGACTTTGCTGCCGCACAGCCACCTGCAATACGGCGTGAGAGCGTGAAGACGTCTGATTGGCTGCCGTTGGCTCCTGAGTCCGCTGCTTATTCCCCTTCATCAACAACTCCATGATCTAATACACAGAACACAAAGACACTGAGAGACTTTCAACATTCAACTAATATAAGATAAAAGTTTTGCTAATATTATCAGTTAAAGCTAAGTTATGAGGTGGTTTATTTGAGAAATTAAGAGCTTTACCATTAAGTCTTTTACCAAAAATATCTTTTCTTGAGGAAACACAAGGGTGTTGCTTTCATGTCATGTGCGCTATTTTATATTTTAATGTGCCTTTGTTTCTAGTAGTGTCTCAGCCCTGTCTTATCATTGGTGTGTTGTGCCCACTTTCTCTGAGTTTATGCCTCAGTTTGTCTATTTTTACCCTGCTGTTTCTTTGTCAGTGGCACAATGAGCAGCAGGTAGTGGTGCTGCCCCACAGCTACAGGTTCCACAGTTCAATTCTGAGCTGGAATTACTGTCTGGGCAGTGCTATGGTACAGGTTCACCATTTGTCCATTTTTCCTCACCGTTCTTAAGTTTCATCCCACCCCCAAAAACATATCAATAGGTGAACCAGCTCAGTTAAAGTGCCCCTAATTCTGAATGTCTGTGTGCATTTTGCCCATCCAGGGTGTATTCATACAAATCCACCACCCTGACCAGATTAAACCAGCTGCAGGTGAATGAGTTGCCCCCCCCCCCTTAATTTTTGGTATTATCATATTTCTAGCACGAATTATGAGTCTTGCTTTTTAGTTTCAATTTTGTGTTAATTTTTACATTATTTTGACACATGACAGTACTTTGTTATTTAACCTCTGATGGGATATTTGAGGGTGATTCCTGAACTGTACTTAATAAAGCATACGCTGAGTTTTCCCACTTGTGCCCTGCCTTTATTCACCATAGATTTCACATTTTTTTTAAAGAATATACCAAAAGCTTGATCAAGAATGAAAAAATATTAAAAGAATATTAAAATGGACAGAGGGTGAATAATCTGTTTATACATTCAGTCACTCATGTGCTGAACCGCTTAATCCTATTATTAGGCCCGTGGGGAGGCTGGAGCTTGCCAGACCATCACAGGGCAACACAGGCAGAACCATTCACACCCACACCTAGGGGCAATTTGGAGCAGCCAATTAACCTAATGTGCATGTATTTGAACTGTGGGAGGAAACTGGAGTACCCAGAGGAAACCCACAAACCTATGGGGAGAACATGCAAACTCTACACAGAAACACCCAAGACCAGGACTCAAACCCAAGAGCGGTGAGGCAGATGTGCTAACCACTGTGCCACCACGCCATCCCTGTATATACACCATTTGTATAAAGGCAAGCTGTTGATTTAAATGGGGCAATCTAGATGCTACTGAGAAACCTCTTCACTGACACATCTATCCCTCTAAAATCCAGCACGAACAGCACTCAGGTCAATATCAAGAATAAGGTATCTATCAAGCACCACATATCTGTATAAATGTCTTTTATTATTATTATTATTTTTTTATTTTATTTTTTTTATTTATTTATTTATTTATTTTTAATATTGATATATTTTTTGGGCATGGATTTAAACCATAAATGAAATAGTTGAGATAATCACTTCAGCTGGATGATGAAGTGTGAAACTGACCTCACGGGCATTAATAGTGGAGACCTCTGTGATGCCAGCGACCTGAATCTCCCCTTTTGAGTCCTCTCTCAGATCTAGAAAGCCAGAGGATGGATTCAGGAGGTCCCGGATCATCTCATTGTAGATCTGAAGAGAAAACAGTGTGTTTGAAACTGTGTGGTCCAAGCATGAAAAAGCTTTATTTTAAAAATCTATTCCTCCACTGTATAAATATAACATGCCTTTCAGGGTGTCCTCATGACCTGGACTTGAAAAGTGCATTACACAACACCTTTACACAACCTCACTGAGGTACAACTAGCCAGGTACAGAGCACAACCACATCCTGAGCAGCTGCAGTCATTTCAAAAAGCTGTAATTTTAGCAACAACGAATAAAACATTTTCTTCATATTAGTGAGGATGCTTTCATGTCTCCTAAGGAGGTAATTATTTCAGAAGTATATAAGAGTCCCCTGAAATGGATGAAAGTCATTAGATGCAGGCACACACACACACACACACACACACACACATAAACCTAAAATAAATGTGAAAAGGAAGCAGATAGAAAAAAACAGACATGGGAAACGGACATGAAAGACATTTATTTACTTAGTTTCCTGTGGTATCAAAAAAGCTTTTTAAAAAACAATTGAGCTGATCTATATTAAGGCACTGCCTAAACACGGAGCTGATGGATATCTCTACTGATCGGTGCCCATGGCTGGTGTTATAAGAGTAGTTTGGCTCCTTTAAGGGCTCCTTTAAGGGCTAAATAAACTTCAGCCATGGAGGAAAAATGTTCCTGCTGCATTTCTCACTACGCTCTGGAGTGAAAGCAGGAAAGGTTAATACTGAGTTTTCTTTTCACTGCCTTTTACTAGCTGATTTCTGCAGCCATGGTCTAATGGTTAGCGAAGTGGGTTTGCTCCGTGAAAGTTTATCTGCCCACCTAAATTAGATTTTGTGTTTTCATTCTGCACAAGCCTAAGCGGTGATGTATGAGCCTCTATTTTTTTTTCAGTTTTTTTATGAATAAATCTGCTTTTTTAATTATTATTATTACTATTGCTGCCCAAGATGGCCCAGTGGCAGGGTGCTGGATTACTGATCCCAAGGTCAGGGGTTCAAACCCCATCAACAGGTTGTCACAGGATTGCGGGGGGGGGGGGGGGGGGGGGGGGGGGGGGGGGGGGGG
>JAQMYF010000021.1:35052128-35066980 GCA_030014195.1 Neosilurus mollespiculum
ATGTCTTTGGACTGTGGGAGGAAACCGGAGTACCCAGAGGAAACCCACACAAGCACAGGGAGAACATGCAAACTCCATACAGAAAGGACCGAGCCCTGGACTCGAACCGAGGATCTTCTTGCTGTGATACGGATGTGCTAACCACTACATCACTGTGCCACCCCACCTTCAAATTGTTTTGCCACAAATTTATAAACGAACAGTTGTATAGAATGTCTTTATATGCTGCAGCATTATAATTTCCCATCACTGTTAATCAAAGGCTCAAACCTTTTCTAGAATGAAAATGCCCCTGTACACAAAGCAAGGTCCATAAAGACTTGGCTTGCCAGGTGGACCTGCATAGAGCCCTAAACTGAACCCAACTGTCACATTTAAGATTAACTGGAACACAGACTGTGTTCCAGGACTCCTAGATGTACATCAGTGCCTGACCTCACTAATACTCTTGTGGGTGAATTGATAAATCCTCACAGCCATGCTCCTAAATCTAGTGGAAAGCCTTCTCAGAATAGTAGAGGTTATTACCTATTACGATATATAGCACTCCTGTATTAGAATAATGTTTTACAACAACAATTTCTGTATCATTTAAATAGAGAGAAGGTCTGTCCAAAGGTCCTTTCCTGTTGTTCATCACCAGGCAGGTTTTATATATCCTGAGCTTTTTATAGGTGGCTCTCACACAGGCAGTAATCTTACCCTGGCTTTAAAGATGGACTGTGATTAAAATGAAAAAGTAAACACAGGAATAAATAGAAAGCCTACTCCATAATAAGACTCACCTTATCACACTTAGCAGGGTAGCTACAGAGTAGTGATTTTAATTTTGTTATTATGAGCCAAAACTGAGAATATAGCTAAAACTGAAGTGTTAGTTTTATATCAAGTTCTAATATTATCTTCTGAATCTATCCAAATGAGAAGCAGCACTTAGTTAATCGTTATCTCTTAGCCAGTCAGAAAGCTGAGGTTAAGTCATTTAACTCCTACTGCCATAGAAATGGTAGAGGCAAATGTAGAGCCTTGCTCAAAAACTACAAAAATACCATAAGATATGGTTATAAGAAAGATTGACAGACATGCCTTGTGTGCAGCTCAAGTGCAAAGCTGGGGTAAAGCTGCACAGAGACGTTATAAAGCAAAGACAGCTTTCACCACGGAAACCAAACAAACCAAACAAGCCAATAATGTCTTATGGCTTGTGAATGCCATAGTAGCTCATGTGTTCTCAGAAACTGGATGCCTCCTTGGCTTAATATCCAAAAAACATTAGTCTCCCTTTTACAAACACATGCACACACTCATTTCCTCATTCAGTAAAGGATGACACACTAACCTGTGGGCCCATAGGCAAACACAGTAGCATTGTATCCTGATATGAGGCCCTCGATTAACCCTTTTGTAGTGGCCCGGTATACCTCCTCCTGTTCACAACACACAAGAGGATTTTGTTGTTTATAAACATCTCTTATACCATACACAGAAATGATGCAATGCAAAATTATTTCACATATACACTTTTCCCTCGATTTCCCGTGCCCCTATTTCCCGGATTTCGGATTTTCCGTACAAATTCCTGTGCTGGAGATTATTTGGTATTGTCGGAAAAATGCTCTTACAAGTCGACGATCGATGATGGAAGTCCAGGTCGGTCATGATTTTCCAACTTCCCTCCTGTCTGGCCCGTTCCTGTCCGAGTGGATGGACGAAAATTAAGCAGCAGAGGGGACCGAAATCATGTCCAATGAACAGTTAGTGGCATCAGTGACAGGAGAGCTAAGTGAAAGTGAGGACAGTGAGGACGAGCTGGAACCCACATTTAAAATGAACGTGATAAAAGACTGTGCTGATACACTCCTTAAGTTTATGGAAACACAATATTGTGTATTGGGTGTCGAATAAGTGTTGTAAAAGTCCGGAACTGCTGCTGAATAATGGCGATTGCCAAACAAATTATGGTAAATGTCCGGGAAAGTGTAGGAACCACGGATATTAGCGATTGCCGGACTTTTGAGGTTCCTGGACAATCTATCCCCCCTAATAATCCGGAAAATCGAGGGTGAAGTGTACTTGATTTTACGCTTGATGCATACCAGGCTGATCATGCTCACGAGGACTTTCCTTTTCAAACTGAGTCCTACCTGTGTGGCTGTGTAGTCAAATGCCACATCAAACATGTACGTCTTCTCCCTGGAACGATGAGCTCGCAGGATATCGTCTGGATCCTCCAGAGGGTCCATTAGCACTACCATCTGAGAGAAAAAGAGAGGAGAAATAAAGAAAGAGAGGGTCTCACTATCTGACAATGGGCAATATTAAAAGGAGTGGACATCAGACACCAAAGCTTTTTTATCCATTTAAATAAAGACTAAGACGATGTATTCATATCACCTAAAACATCGAATGTGAAATGTGTTTCATAGTGTTATGTCTTGAGCAAATGAAATCATTTCTTATACTGCATGTTATTATAAATTTAGTTTAAAATGTATCTTAAATTTAATTAAATTCGTACAAAGACATGCACATTAGGCTAATTTGCAGTTCCTAATTGCCCCTAGGTGTGAGTATGAATGGTTTTGTGTGTGAGAGCCCTGCGATGGTCTGACTAGGACCTTACAGAATTGGCTGACATAGGCACCAGCTTCCCTGTGACCCCAATATTATTAAATAGTTTGGTAAATGAGTAAGAGGTAGTGATTATTCATTCATTCATTATTTTCTGAACCACTTAATCCTAATTAGGGTCACGGGGAGGCTGGGCCCATCTCAGGTGACACTGGGCGAGAGCGGGGTGCACCCTGGACAGCTTGCCAGGCCATCACAGGGCAGAAACAAGCTCATGGCAATGCAGCCTACTCTTTACGAAAGTCAGCAATGGTTCTTTTACATGGCTCTCACCACAGATGGTGAGAGACATGGCTGGCCTTTGATAACCCAGTTAGCTGCACTAGGGGGACAGCAGTGACAACTCAGTGATAGTGGGACTTGAACCCCCGACCTTGAAATCAGTAATCCAGCACTGCCCATGTAGTGATTATAAAGAGCTGAATTACTTCTTGCAGGCCTATTAGAAGAATACTTTTCTGATTAATCTTTTGATTGTATTAATTTTACAGATTTTAGCCTGGAATTGAATAAACATTATGATATAAAACAGGCAACAATAAGAAGCGTATTATCTTGTAAATAGAAAATAGAAAATAATCCACCCCTCTGTTACATCCTGACCTCATTATCACCTTAATTTAAAATTGTCTCTTTAATGTAGCTGGAGAGCATGTCATTGTAAACCTGTGGTAAATATTACTTTTCCTGTGTACTTATTCTTGCCTCTTTTCTACAGATTATTTTCTGAAAATTATGGAGGGAAAAGGGCCATGAAGCTGAAACCTTCTAGTGTCAAGAGCTCTACTCTTGATGGAGTGCTGTTCAGGCTGCACCTGCTAGTGACTGGCAGACCTCCCTTCTCACCACCACCACCACCAATCTTTTCATGAGCTCTCATGTACACACACCGCTGCTTTGAAGCCTATTGTTTAAAATTCATCTGACTTTTAAAAGAGAACAATTAAAACATCAAATAAGGCAAACTCAAGTCTATAAAAAGGGATGAAAACAGAAAAGGGAATATAAGAGGAAAATAATTTAAGGGAAAATAAGGAGAGGATTGCACCTTGTTAAATTCAGTAAAGAACAAGAAAATGTAGCCAAAATGTACACTATATCAAGCATATCAATTATCTTTAACAATGCATTTTGAATTAATGCAACTGGTATCTTTCATTCTGTTTACAAATTTCAAAATTAAAAAGGTGTCCCTAATAGATTAACTTAGACTTAAAGTATATTATTTGAGAGCAGTATTTTTCTCTGACCAGTGTGCAACAATTTTCCCCAACAACAAACACAGGATGTACATCCTATTGTAGTCCAAATACTGTACCATGTGTTTTTTTGTGGGGTCAAATATCAACCTGCACCCAGAACAGAGTTTATTCAGACATATTGTAATTACCGGTGTTTGCAAGTCCATCTGTTTCTTTGTTTGTCAGTTTGTCTGTAAATAAAACCTTGAACACCAAACCTGGCAGGGACACTACCCTACATAAATCCAAGAGATGACTTGATTTTGGAATGTAAAGGTCAAAGGTGAAGGTCAGAACAAGATCACAAAGTTTTGGAGATTTGGAGAGCGTTTACAACCTAAAAACGAGTCCCGAGAGACATGTCATTACTATGGAACACTAATAGGAAACCATATATGTACTTTCAAATGAGATAATTATCTGTGACTTTAAGTGACCATGAAAGGTCAAACCAGAGACATTTATATTATGTTCAGAAAAAAAAACAACATGGACACACACGCAGATTGTTTAAATTATACAGTTGCTGAGGAATCAGGGGGCACTCATACCTTCTTGTGCACACACTTGCTAATTATTTTCTTAAGCTAGTACTATAGATCATTATACATTATACAGATTACTCATTAATATATTCATTCACTCATTAGCCAAATTTTGCTTAATCCTACCAGGGTCACGGGGAGGCTGGGGCCTATCTCAGTCAACACTTGGCGAAGGCGGGGTACGACCAATCCATCACAGGGCCAACACACATACAATTATTCACACTTACACTCACACCTAGGGGAAATTTGAAACAGCCAATTAGCCTAATGCGCATGTCTTTGGACTGTAGGAGGAAACCGGAGTACCAGGTAGAAAGCCACGCAAGGATGGGAAGAACATACAAACTCCACACAGAAATGCCCTTCTTTTGAGTTTACATTTTAGTGCAAAACTTCCTTGATTGATATGTTAGATTATTCTCATTTTGGTTAGAAGTCTCCTATATTATATGATTACTGATAGTGATGCAAGTGATTAAGCCTTTACCTGACGAAAGCAATGCAACAGCACATTTGTCACATCACACATGCAGACAATGGCTAACTACTCAGAAGTATTTGCAGAAAGAAATTAGCACCAAAATTAATAAACAGATCACAAATACAGAACGTTAAAATAGAAATTATGAGTGGGATTTTCCTTTAACCATATATGAACAGTGGCAGTGGTGCCATAGTGGTCAAGGGTCTGACTTACTGATCCAAAGGTCAGGGGTTCAAACCCTAGTACCACCAGGCTGCCACTGCAAGGCCCATAACCCTTAATTGCTCAGTTGTATGAAAATAATAAATGTAAGTTGTTCTGTATAAGGGCATCTGCCAAATGCCATAAATATAAATATCTACTATAAGCAAAAAAGGTTTTGCTGTGTGTATCTGGTCGTTAAGAACAGTAGCAATACACAATTAATGTATGTGTTTGCATAGTGAATCTAACATTAAGGTGTCATTAAGGATCACTGTCCTGCTCTTGGCCGTATGGTTCATGTGTATTTGAAGAAACCTAGCACCATCACATTCAAGCATACACCGAGACAGCTGCACAGTGGGTCCTTTGGCACCACTCCTTGTGTTATATTCAACACCCAATTCTACATTACAGTGTTTCTGATTAGCTTAATTGATAACTGGAGTGTACTGTACATTAAAATTATTCCAATAATGGTTAACACTGTACACTCAGGCAACCAGAATACATTCTGCTGTTTGAATGCTACAGAAATGTCCACAGTGTTTATGTATCTGAAAGCAAAACATCTTTTGTATATCCACATTTAAATAATAAAAAATCTATTTTAGTGTAAATATTTAAAAGTAGTTACAACTGCCTTAATTTTTTTTTGGTAAAATGACCATTGTGTTGCTTGAGCTAGAAAAAAAAAGGATTTCTATAAACATACTCTATATAAATGGACTAAAATGTTAATGAATTATGTGCTTTATAATTAATTATAAAAAGTGACAAACTACTTAAAATAACAAATATGTACCTGTAGTTAAAACTAGCGTGCTCAATATAAAACTCATTTTACTGACGGAATAAGCCATAGAAGTTCCTGAATTATACACCTTACAGATTAAAAAGACGGAATTATAATCGAGTACAGAGTGACCCAAAAAATTCCCTCCCACATTTTATTTTTTATTTGCCTTTGAAATATGGGAGGTTTTTTGAGTTACCCTGTTTGTAAAAGAGAATTAAAATGGACAATGTTCCAACAGATCATTGATGTGAACCTTTCAATTTTCAGCTTTGTACAAGCCTTCACTTTGCTTTTGGTAAAAATTTAAGACCATACTGTTTTTGGTTATTGTTCGAAAAGGGAGGTGATTCCATGTTCCTTTTCTTTTCAACATAAGCTGTGTTAGAGGGATCCACTACATAAAACTGTTCTGTTCTGTGCCATCTACATAGAAATTAAACAAATTAAAGCTACTAAACTCCTAACTTTCGCATCTATATGCTTGGAATCTTTTCTTCCTTCACTTATAAAATTTATTCAATTATCCATTTTCTAAGCTGCTGAATCCTAATCCTAATAAGGGTTGTGAGGAGGCCGGTGCCTCGCTTATACAATGCTTTAGATAATGGAGTCAAAGGCACCCCAATTATGATATGCAAAAAACGACACTGAGAATATTATACTGTAATACATATTGTTGTAATACCATGTTAAAACTTACACTGAATACAAACACTGTAACAATCACCCAACATTCATTACATTATACTGCCAAAAGTTTGTTGACATCTAGCAATCACATCCACAGATGGTTCTTCCCCAAACTTCTGTCAGTTGGAAGCACATGATTGTATAAAAATCCTTGAGTGTTGTAGAAAAATATTTTACTTCACTGGAGCTAAGAAGAAGGGGGAGTGGTGGCCCGGTGGTAGGGTGCTGGATTACTGATCTGAAGGTCAGGGGTTCAAGTCCCACTATCACCAGGTTATCACTGCTGTCCCCCAGTGCAACTTCCTGGGTTATCAAAGGCTAGCCATGCCTCTTACTGTCTGTGGTGAGAGGCATGTAAAAGAACCATTGCTGACTTTGCATTACTGTCAATTTCTGCCCTGGCGAGATGTCCAGGGTGTACTCAGCCCTCACCCAGAGTCAGCTGAGATGGACGCCAGCCTCCCAGCGACCCTAATTTGGATTAAGCGGTTCAGAAAATGAATGAATGAATGGATGAATGGAACTAAAAAGAATAGCATGGTGTACATTTAGTGCATCTGCCTCATAGGAAGAAGGTCCTGGGTTTGAACCCTGAGTTCAGTGAGGGTGTTTCTGTGTGGAGTTGGTATGTTCTCCCCATGCTTGTGTGGATTTCCCCTGTGTACTCTGTTTTCCTCCCACAGTCCAAAGGCATGCACATTGGGCTACTTGGCTGTTCCATATTGCCCCTAGGTGTAAAAGTGAGTGTAAATGGTTGTGCATATTGACCCTGTGATGGATTGGCGAGCTCTTCAGGGTGTACCCCGACTTCACACAGAGTCAGCTGAGAGAGGCTCCAGTCTCCACGAGACCCTAATTGGATTAAGCAGTTCAGCAAATTAATAAATTAATAGATCTAAGCATCCTGAGCATCTTCCAGCATGACCATGCCCCTGTACACAAAGCAAGGTCCATGAAGTCATGGTGTGCCAAGGTTTCAATGAAAGCTCAACCTCAACCCTTTTTGAATGCTTGCTCTGCTAAGAGTCATTTTCTTCTGACATCCATGTCTGACATCAGTAATGCGCTTGTGGCTGAATGGGCCAACAGAGGACAAGAAACTGTAATACACTATAAGCAGCGATCTTATCCTGAGCAACATTATATTTCTACATTACTTATTAATTATGTGCATGACACTCATTCTATTCTACCTGAAGAGAAGTTCTGATGAGAAGGATAGCCTGAAGAGAGGAAAAGACACACCAAGAAATCTTTGGAGTCTCTTCTAGATAGAAATCTACACAAAAAAGTAGAAATCTTTATTTATATACTTATTTTAATTTTTATATTTTACATGCACTGTAATGAGAGAATGTTCACTGTATTAAACAACAGAAGTGCTCTTCTGATTAATTCATGTTTTCATAAAGCTGCAAAATGAGAACTGGGAATGGGAACTGAGGTATGAAAAAGACCTTTGAGACATGACACTGTACACTAACCAACAACCCATGAAAACATTTTTAGCCAAGCTGAAGTCAAGCCCACACGTGTCATATGCCCAAATTTGTTGCTAAGGTTTCAACATGCACCCCAGGACATACATGAATCAAGCCAACAGTGCCAGATCATAAATAATTAACATGTAGCAGCAGTGCGCCAGGTTCAACAAAACAGGCTGCAGATTACATGGAATCAATTAGTGTTATGGTATTATTTAAATTAGCCCAAATAAAAGCACAGTGGCCAGGGGTGACAATACACATCTTTGGGGATTATCAAGTTACCAATTAAGAAGTGTAGGAGGATTAAGCGGGGAAGGGAGGACCGTTCTGGATGCTGCCCATCTGATTAATACATCTATCCCTCATAAAGGTGGAGTTTGTGTTACTGGGGGTGTTACTGCTGCTGGAGAGGCTGCCAAGACAAGCAACCCATCAGGTTGCCATTTCCAGCACAGTAGGGACAGTTAGCGGCATGGTTTCAATACCTGATATTCTGTAGGTCTCAAAGTGAAGTTCAGTAGCCAAATCCAAACCTCAATGTGCATTAAAAAAGGCCTATAAATAATGTCAACATAAACAGCTCACCAGACCATTGCAGGGCCAATGATTCACAATGCCAATGGTTTACACACTCAAGCATTCACACTCACACCTAGGGGCAATTTTGAACCACCAGGTAGCCTAATGTGCATGTCTTTGGACTATTGGTGGAAACCGGAGTACCCAGAGGAAACCCACGCAAACACAGGGACAACATGCAAACCTCACACAGAAACATCCAAGCCCGGGAATTGAACCCAGGACCTTCTTGCTCTGAGGCAGACATGATAATCACTTTTTTATCCACTGTGCCGCCCACAAAAATCATCTGTACACATTTAAATAATTAAATAGTTTAATTGTGTTAATAAACTAAATTTATACTAAATTTAGAACTTACTAAACTACATTTAGAAATTATTTAACATTTAAACAGGTCTCTGGCTGGAAGAACTTAAATTTCAAGCATAATTATTCCTCCTTAGCATGTGAGCCGAAACGTAAAGAAAAATAGACATATATGATTTAAAAAAAATAAGACGAACAGATTACTGGAAATGTGAACACGGGCACAGAGAAAAACAGGTATTACATTAATATTATGAAACTAGGTCCCTCTGTGTTACTGAGGGCATGATGAGTAAGCAGGGGTCTCCAGAGAAAACCTCCCCGGAGTCTGAAGATGAGATCAGAGCTCATTACTGTTAATGACATGACCACCATATGTAAAATAATCTACTTTTTTATGGACAGATAGAGAGTGTACTGACTCCAACACATCATTAAAATTTTTTTATATTTTTAATACTAAATATTAGCTCGTCATTTTTGGTGATTATAAAAATTCAAGCTACTTACAATTCATTTTTCTAGTTTTTTTTTTTTTTTATGTAGCTTTGTTTTGCTTGAGTCACACAGTAAGATAAATTTCACTTTGCCTATTATGAAGAGAACTGTTAACCGTCAAGTTAAACTCCACTTGGCTTTGTACTGACGCAACATCTGATCATGGTATAAATACATCAAAATTAGTGAAAATGCTTTTCGGCTCTCACAGAGGCAGGTTGCAAGAACACTACATGTCAGCATACCGACTATTTCAAGGCTGTGGAGACAGATCAGTGATGTGGGCAGCACCAATGACCAGTGTGTTTCCAGACCATGTGTCACCACCTCAAATCAGGGCCAACATGATCATTTCCATCACCTTCACACTCGCTTCCATCCAGCTACAGTTACTGCCGCACAAGCCAGAGGTCATCACTAGAATAGAATTAGTACCCAAACTGTCCTCTATCGGTTGCAGGAGGCAGGTTTATGCAATCAACATCCGAGTCATGGACTAGAGAGGACACCTGCTCTTCACCGTGGGTGCATCTGCAATTTACAAGAGCAAATCTGGCTGGAATGTTCTAAGAGGGAACAAGATCCTGTTTTCTGACGAATAAGGTTTTAAGTGTTACTGACAGTAGAGTGAGAGACTGGTGTATATGTGGGGATTAGTTATGCACATGATAATGTTCTGGTGTAAGATCACTGAGGTTGACCATATATATATATATATGTGTGTGTGTGTGTGTGTGTGTGTGTGTGTGTGTGTGTGTGTGTATTCCTGCTGGAATAGAACCAGCAACCTTTAGTTCCCAAACCCGCTTCTCTAACCATTAGGACATGGCTGCCCCTGATCTGAACTGAGGCAAATGATCTGAACTGAGGAACAATGGCAACTGTGTGCTCGATCACAACAATGTTTCCATTCACAACTGCAAAATACAAATATTACTACAAGTTTTACAGCTTTTTTTTTTTGGTAACAGAGATATCCATAAATCTGGATAACTTTTTTCCCAGTTTCTCATCAGTGCCCACACCCAGAAATTGGCACCGCATCAGTTTAAAAAAATATTTTTTAACCATACTCAAAACCTCAGAAAACGCAGCAGCGGATTAGCCAGTAAATTACTGTAAGTTTCACAGTAAAAAATTATTTACGGTAAATATATACGTAATAAATATACGGTAAATTACTGTAATTTCCACAGTATGTAACAGCTTACCGTAAATAATGCATCAATAAATTACTGTATTTTTAACATTAACTGATATCTTACTGCAAACTTGGCAACAGAACATTTACAGCATTTAGCAGGCACTCTTATCCAGAGTGACTTACAATTATCATTTTTATGCAATTGAGGGTTAAGGGCCTTGATCAAGGGCCAAACAGTGATGATAGTGGGGACTGAACCGCTGACCTTCGGATCAGTAACCCATCGCCTTAACCACTAAGCAGAAGTGCCAGTAAATTACAGTAATTTTTACAGTAACGATTAGCTTACTGTAAAATTCAAATACAGAATCTGAATCTGTATAAGTATCAGGTATCAGTAGCATACTGCATAAGGCGTCAGTTTACAGTAGCATACTGTATAAAGCATCTACAGTAAGTTATTGTAAGAAATTACAGTAAACTACTGCTAAATTCACAGCAAAATTTTACAGTGTGAGAATCAATGGCAGTAGTACCGAAAAACTTGCTGAGACAAGACAGAAAGCAGAATTTTGCATGTTCTCCTCATGCTTGCTTGGGTTTACTCCAGGTACTCAGGTTTCCCGTAGGTGTGAGTATGAGTATGAACAGTTGCATGGGTTGCCCCTGCAATGGTCTGGCAACCTGTTTAGGCTGTACCCCACCATTCGGTTGCCCAGTGTTGGTGGAGATAGACTCCAGTCTCCCCCAAACCTTTTAGGATTAAGCAATTCATCAAATGAGTGAGTGAGTGAATATTTTAAGCCTTGTACAAAAATGTGAAGAGAGAAAATGTGCACGAATGGTGAGCATAATATAAATAAAAGTGTTGAGATGATTGCATGATTTTACAAACATTTCACAAAGACCGTCTGATATACTTCACTGGTGGTAAAACTGTGATGTAATGATATTTGATACAACCGATCTGTGGAACTTAACACCCACAGCAACAAAAGTCCTGGAGGCAGCTCAAGCCACAAATTAGTGACATGTCCTGAGCCAAGAACTGCCTTCACTAAAACAGCATCTCTCAAATGGGATGAATAGGACAAACCGAGGAGCAGATATAAAGATATGTGGGATATACATATAGAAATGTCTCCATAAGTCACAGCATTTACACAAATATTGTGCATGGGTGCTGTTTCAGTTCAAGTGTTGACATGATTTTGTGTCTGTGTGTCCCCATCTTGCCCACAAATGTTTCCTTTAGATACCCCAACCCAATGTATTACCCCTTTGTTAATACACTGTATTACCCCTTTGTTGTCATGGATACAAGGCTCACAGACACCTGCTGCTATCAGCAGAGAAACTGTAGAGTTGTTACGAGTTGTGTGCAGTGGCTTGCAAAATCTATGCATTAAAAAGGGACTTGGGTTATAACTCACTATTTCTAACACACACACACACACACACACACACACACACGCTGTGGACTGAAATTCACTGGTTGATGTGTGTGCACATCACACGCAGTAATTCACCAGATGATGACCTGCCCTTTTGTGAAGGGTTAGACGAGATGGAACTCGTCAGACAATCAACAATATTACCAAAAACAAAAGGAAGCTTGTTTCTGGACAAGCGTTACATTTGGTTCAGAAGTCAAAATGGGATAAAACACTGTGATGTTGCACTGCATTGATGGTCAATTCTTTAAACGTAGTTGATTGCACATGCTCATACATTAGGGATACAGGGAATACTGTTATCAAAGAATTGATTTTTGCCATGCTGATACCTAGGGCTGGGCAACATGGACAAAATTTTATATTACAATATGGATCATTTAATATCTTGAACACATATCAGCACGGTGCCAAAGTAGTAATAGTCACCAGCATCACTGGCTCAAGGGAAAGTTCCGCATCCAGTTTGAAATCCTTCTGCTAACTTTTAAAGCCATTCATAACCTTGCCCCTCCATATCTGTCTGAAATCCTTCATGTTCTCACTCCCTCTTGCTCCCTCAGATCTTCCTCCTCTATTCACCTGTCTGTCCCCTCCGCCCGTCTCACTAGGCGCTCTGCTCCCCAGCACTGGAACTCATTATCACCTGACCTCAGGAATACCACATCTTTCCCTCACTTTAAATCTGGACTCAAAACCCACCTATTTTAAATTGCTTATTCTACATGATTTAAAATAGCTCGACTGATTTGATCTATTTTTCATCTTATCTATTTTTGTATATATTTTTGCTTTTGTTGTTTTTTTATCTGTACGGTGACCTTGAGTGCCAAGAAAGATGGCTTTTATTAGCATTTATTATTATTATTAATATTATTAGTTAGCATGTCCACCTCACAGCAAGGAGGGTTAGAGTCCTTGTGCTTTCGTGAGTTTTCTCCATGGTACTGCAGTTTCCAAAGACAGGCACATTAGGCTGTTCCAAAATGCCCCCAGATACGAGTGAGTGTGAATGATTGTATGTGTGTTGACCCTGATATGGATTGGCGAGTCATCCAGGGTGTACCCTAACTTCACCCAGATTTGGATGAAATATGCTTTAGCCTCCCCACGACCCATGGGTTAAGCAGATCAGCAAATGAATGTATGAATGAATGCTTCCATACTTGCCTTTGTTTTTGTTACTGCAAATCAAATTGATGTGAATCAGCTACTGGTAGATGGACTGTAAAAAAGAAACAGGTCCTTCTTGTTCCAATAACGGGTGTACTACAAACTTTCAGCTTTGTTTACCTCATCATAAATTACATCATAAAATTATTATACCTTCATCACTAGACAATTCCATCAGACAGTCGTGGCATGAAATCCACATGAAATTAAATGGTTATACATTTTTAGAATTTTTCTGGTTTTCAGATACCTAGCCTGTGGTGGTGCACAGATACAAGTCAACCATATATTATAAAGTGTGGAGCTTCCCTCAGGGAGGTCTACCATCAATACACATTTTTCTGTCATGCTAAAGTTGGCTTCAGCTTTCTTTGTGAGCCTGACAAATAAATGGTATAGATAATCAACAGAATCAATAGATGAATGGTGTGAACCAAAAAAAAAAGAATTGCCTGAAATGACCAAAAGTCAGCCTAGAACTGTGACAGAACCTATGGTTCATCAGAGTGTGTACATATTGTATTTTTCTAGTCAAATAAAATAGCGACATACTATATTTTTGTCCCTAACACAGATGTTTTCCAACACATCGTCTGATAGACTGATGAGAATAATGATGGATGGAGCTATTTTGTAAAATGCACACAAAAATGTATCCCTTTTTTAGTCATGTGTCTCAATACTACAAACCAAATATCTGTGTGGCTATCTGATTAATTATCCTAATTATCTGGATTATCTTGATTGTCATTTCTACAGTATCTGGGCTCAACAAAATTGGGCTCCACTACAAAAATAGGTCGGGGGCTGAGTTTGCCTCCCGCATTGAAATTCACAGCCACACATTTTGTGAATAGCCCACTGGAGTAAAATCGTTCTTGTCTCCTTTTGAAGCACAGATGAAAAGTGATCCTACACTGCAGAAAAAGGCATTTCAGCCATTGGTGTGCTAATTTCTACTTACAATTTAAATTACTTACTGAAATTGCTTACAAAAATGTAAAAATTACCTAAAAATTACTTACTGAAATTGAGGTGGATGATGCTGAATAGTCCCCTAGACAGAATGTGGAGGTAAGCATGGGGCAAATAATTGTTTCAGTGTACACTACTCAGGAAATTAAAACCAAACTAAATTAAGATTTTTATAGTTTATTGTTACACAGTGTAACCATGACAAAGGCAGGTCAGGTGAGTTCTAAGCAGAGAATAGGTGCTGTGTAGCTAACAAAAAAACTTAAGTAAACTGTGCTCCCTAATTCTGTGTTTTTAAACTCATTTATTTTAGTATATACTATTTAAAAACACAAGGAAAACATTTTTCATTTCCATAGTTTATTGTTTCAGATTTAAAGTGTGATAATGATAATACCACCTGCTCCAAGAGACCCAGACAATCTCTGTGTGTCCATCCTTTTTAATTGAAGCATTATCCACTTGGGCTAATGTTTTTTTTTTCCAGATCGCAGACCAATAGGTGCCCCTAGGTGTGAGCGTGAATGATCGTATGTGTGTGTGTGTGTGTGTGTGTGTGTGTGTGTGGGTGCGTGCGTGCGTGTGTGTGTGTGAGAGAGCGAGAGAGAGAGAGAGCGAGAGAGAGAGAGCGAGAGAGAG
>JAQMYF010000021.1:35101264-35113975 GCA_030014195.1 Neosilurus mollespiculum
ATATATATATATATATATATACACACACACACACACACACACACACACACACACACAGATGCATACACACACACACACACACATATATATGTGTGTGTGTGTGTGTGTGTGTGTGTGTGTGTGTGTGTGTGTGTGTGTACAGGACCAGCTGAGTGTGTAAAATACTGTGTGTAAAGTACATTCCTTACTCACTCACTCACTCACTCACTCATGTATTTGCTGAACCGCTTAACCCCACTACTATCCCAGGGTCGCGGTAAGGTTGGACGACACTGGACGAAGGTGGGGTACACCCTGAACAGCTCACCAGACCAGCACAGGGCAACACACAATCATTCACATTCACATCCACACCTGGGGACAATTTGGAACAGCCAACTAGCCTAATGTGCATGTCTTTGAACTGTGGGAGGAAACAAGAGTACCCAGAGGAAACCCACATAAGCACAGGGAGAACATGCAAATTCTACACAGAAACGCCCAGGCTCAGGACTCAAACCCAGGACCTTCTTGCTGTGAGGTGGAAGTGCTAACCACTACACCACTGTGCTGCCCATGTACATTCCTATTCAATTCAATTCAAGTCACTTCAGAGTGCACAAATTGCTGTCATTTATACTCCTGCATGCTAAAAACTCTGAATCACAAGCTGAGCATTCTGAAGAGAAATTAAAATTGGGATGTGATGGGAATCGCAGTCTCTCAGCAGGGTGGCAGCTCTGGAATGTGACTGGGATGTGAAGGGATGACCAAAAACACTTTTTGAAATACATCAATGACTACAGTTAAAAAACAGTTATATATTTGATACTAGAGGGGAAAAATGTTTGTGAGGGGAGCTTATAGATTAACTCAGTGCCATCTGGTGCCATCTAACTGCCATATGAAGGTAGAAATTAATGTATTTTTAACATTATTCAGCCCATATGAAGTTGTAAAATAAAATAGTTGAAATAGAAACAAAGAGACAAAAAAACGAATTAAGTTCATATCATTTAAATGTATTATTGAGGAATTTTCTGTAATAGACAGCCACATAGAAGCGTGGATGCTTTTTAATTGATGACAATTCTGACGTTTAACCCTTTGCTTCACAAAAATGTTACATTTTGAAGTTAATACCTCTCAGAAGTTCAGTTCTGTAATTACACACATAATGCTTCTCCGGTTTCTTTTAACACTCAAGTGACTCCTATATAGGGGATAAATAGGAGGGCATGTGCTCACAAGTGGCTTAAGAGCCACCATATGTCAAATACGTCGAAAAGGACCTCGTGCCTCAGGCTTTCAAAAAGACATCCTGTACAGATTTAAAGGAAAAGCTGAGCCTGACATTAAGAGCAGAACTGCTACATCAATATGAGCTACAGTAAAGAAGAGAGAGGAAAACCCAACAGCAAGGAATACAGAGTCTACTTTAGTGAGTAACTTCATACTATATACATCTTATACATTTCAACAAGCTTTTACTGTAGTCATTTAACTATGCAGTGATATCTGTGCAGAGAATTTTCAGATCTAATTTCACCTCAATCTGTTATTTTCACCATCTGAAATGCCGACTTTTATTGGTGAGTCATTCATAGACAAGTCGGTTCTTTGAGCCAGTAAGCATAATGAGTGTCAACTTGCACATATCAGCCAACTTTAATTTCTCTTTCATTGTATATACAGGCTATGCAGCTGTTCCTGCGGTGTAATCGATATGTTTCCAAGGAAAAAATGTAAACATCTGGGTTGTTCATTAACGTGATTTTTGGGACATGTTTGAATTTTAGCTGTTTATGATGCTTCTTGATGACATGAAGGATGGAGGGATGCATACTGTACATATTACATACACATTTGTAGTGCTTTCTTTATTCAAGAATTATAAGTAGAGTAGAGTATTAGAAGCAAATTTCAAGGAAATAATTTCAGAGATATGTAAAAGAACAATTAATGGTGAAGATATGAAAATATTTAAAAACTCAATCTGATCCAAGGAGGAAAATAGCAATGAGATGTTTGAGATCTGAACTATCTGTTTAAAGAGACAGTATGTGTAATAGATTAAGTACTGTAGCTTCCCTCATGGTAACAAATACTGAAAGAGTCACAGTTTGTGACATAAATGTTTCGGAGAATAGCACTTTAAATCTAAGCAGACACTCAGCCATATAAAGGTAGCTAACCTCACACGATCGTGGGACGTCCCCTGTAATGGTAAGTATGTAAGTAAGTAGTAAGTAAGTAGGTCTTTGTTGTTTCAGACATATACATAGTACATAGTGAGATAAAACGTTTCACCAGGAACAATTGGTGATACATGTAACTGTTAAGACATAATAGAGACAAGACAGATACAGTAAAGCAAAATACACACACACACACACACACACACACAAAACACACACTCATACACTCTAGGATACACATGTTCATACACATATTGATGGTAATCCACTTAGTGATGCTCTTCTGGGGGCCAGACCCCATGTCCCTCTGTCTTTCTGTCCCTATGTCTCCTTGTTACAATGACTCACATGTGTGACACATGACCTATACACTCTGTGAATATGTCACAGAGAGGTGTGGTAGCCCCGCTCTGTGATACCATCACCAACTGAAAAATGTCTATCCATCCGCTTTACAGCAGGAAGGTCCTAGGTTTGAGTCCCAGGCATGGGTGTGTTTCTGTGTGGCGTTTGCCTGTTCTCCACGTGCTTGCATGTTTCTTCTGGGTACTCCGGTTTCCTCCCACAGTCCAAAGACTTGCACTTTAGGTTAATTGGCTGTTCCAAATAGGTGTGAGTGTGAATGGTTGTGGCAAGTTGTTCAGGTTGTTCCCCCGCTGTCACCCAGTGTCGGTCGCCTGTGATAAGCTCCAGTCTCCCTGTGACCCTAGTAGGATTAAGCGGTTCAGCAAATGAGTGCGAGTGAATGTGAATGACCTACAACTCTGTCATGATGTCAGAGAGGGGCACTACCACACTGGGACATCCCACCTGCAGAGTTTTATTGCTTCTAGTTAGTCATAAAAACAGTTCTGGGTTAAATTAATTCTGAATTAATTAAAGTACATTTTATACTTTACCTTTTTTCTTCATAATATTTCAGACTATTCTATATTATATAATTTGGATTAAATATTTCATGTGCCAACAGTTGCTTATGTTTGCTTGTCTATGCATGCATGCTATGAGATCATGTAATGAAACCAACTCTCTTTACAGAAAATTCAGATGGGACATATATCTCTCCATTCCATGACATTCCCCTTTATGCAGATGAGGCTAAGGCATGTAGATTTTTATTTAAACTCAGGGGAAGTATAGCTAACTAAAATTACTTTAATCTTATTAAAACTCTTTGGTTCAAGAAATACATTACAGTACATTTATCTATAAATACCTATTCTACTAATAAGTCTTTCTATGTTTTTTTACACTGTTCCCATGCTATATTTTTATTACCTATTTAAAATAGATTATAGTGGTATAAAAACTAGGAAAAAACTTGCAAAACTGTAAATTCTGCTTACAAATCATAATTTTGTACAGAATCTTTCATTACTTAACAAACTCTTCACTGATTTTCACCAGAATATCTTCCATGCAGTTGTTGAGGTACCCAGATGGACGAATGCAAAGATGGAGGTAGAGTTCGCTGCTCTTACTGAGTGTGGATATCATTGACTGCTGGTCAAATATCTGAAAATCCTGTATACTTTCTGTGTTTCTTTCTGTGACACTGTTATATTTACAAGGGCATGCCATTTAAATCTGATCAAACATCACCTGCAAATAAATTATGTACTTCTGTCACTCAGTCAGATGACAACACACCCTGTCTGTACTCTAATCAGCAAACTCAAGTTTTAAAATTTGACACCAGAAGCAATTCTGCATTAGAAGAGCAATACATTTATGATTATATTATGCATTAATGTAATTTTTATGTATTTGTGCACAATCATACAGTGACTTTGAAAGATGACATTTTTTAGATTACATAGGGCAGCACAGTGGCGTAGTGGTTAGCACGTCTGCCTCACAGCAAGAAGGTCCTGGGTTTGAGTCCTTGTGTTTTTGTGTGGACTTTGCATGTACTCCCCATGCTTATGTGGGTTTACTCCGGGTACTCCAATTACCTCCCACAATCCAGAGACATGCACATTAAGCTATTTGAGTATTCTCAAGGTGTGCATGTGAGTGTGAAAGGTTGTGTGTCTGATTTGACCCTGCAATGGTCTGGCAAACTGTTCAGGGATTCCTAATAAAGGAAAACATGATTTGGAAAAGGAAATTCATTCATTCATTCATTTTCTAAGCCGCTTAATCCTAATTAGGGTCACAGGGAGGCTGGCGCCCATCTCAGCCAACTCTGGGCAAGGTCTGGGTACAAGGTCTGGGTGAACAGCTCAACAGGCCATCGCAGGGCCAAAACCCCCTACACAACCATTCACACTCATACCCACACTTAGGGGCAATTTAGAACAGGCAATTATCCTATTGTGCATGTTTTTGGACTGTGGGAGGAAACCAGAGTACCGGAAGGAAACCCACGCAAGCATGGAGCGAACGTGCAAACTCCACACAAAAACGCCCGAGCTGGGAATCGAGCCAGGGCTTCTTGCTGTGAGGTGGACATGCTAACCACTACGCTACCGTGCTGCCCTAAAAGGAAATCTAAATGTGTCAAAAAGACATTAGGCTAATTGGCTTTTCTAATTTGCCCCTAGGTGTGGATGTGAATGTCAATGGTTTTGTGTGTGCGTGTGTGTGTGTGTGTGTGTGTGTGTGTGTGTGTGTGTGTGTGTGTGTGTGTGTGTGTGTGTGTGTGTGTGTGTGTGTTGCTCTGTGATGGTCTGGCGAGCTGTATGTGCTAAATCGAACCTTTCCATGATCCTAATAGGATTAAGTGGTTTGGCAAATGAGTGAAATTACATACTTATTACATCACAAACATGATCATTATTGCTACTGGTGATTTATTCACATTATAAGATGTCAGGTATAATCTTTGGATTCCCTTTAGATTGCAACCAAAGAAGCACTGAACCCACTGAAGCAGGATGTGAAGAAAGGAAATCTGCGTTATGTGTGTAATGTATTTCCACATAAAGGCTACATATGGAACTATGGAGCTTTTCCTCAGGTCTCTATTAACAATTTAAAATATTTAACATAATAGATATTTAACCTAAACATAAACCTAGTGGTGTGCAAAGGAAAAAGGGCAGCTTTAAAGTTAAATGTTTGACTTGTTTAAAATGATGATGATGAAGATGGTGGTGACAGTAGAATTTTCATCTACAATATTAAATGGGTGGCACAGTGGCGTAGGGGTTAGCATGTCTGCCTTACAGCAAGAAGGTCCTGGGCTTGAATCCCAGGCTCAGGTGTTTCTGTGTGCAGTTTGCATGTTCTCCCAGTGCTTGCTTAGGTTTCCTCTGGGTACTCCCGTTTCAGTCCAAAGACATGCACGTTAGACTAATCAGTGTTTCCAAATTGCCCCAGGTGAATGTTGAGTGTGGTTGTGTGTATGTTGGCCCTACAGTGGTCTGGCAATCTGTTCAGAATGTACCCCACCTTCATCCAATGTAGGCTGAGATAGGCTCCAGTCTCCCCGCGATACTAATAGGATTAAGCGGTTCAGCAGTGAGGTGGACATGCCAACCACTACGCTACCATGCCGCCCTAAAAGAAAATTTAAATGTGTAAAAAAGACATTAGGCTAATTGGTTCAGCAAATGAGTGAGTGAGTGAGTGAGTGAGTGAGTGAGTGATGTACAATATTAACTATATTACAGCATGTCATTTCCTTCTGGTGATTGAAAAAACACTAATTATGTTTGGGTGTTTGATCTCAGTAAGTCCTATTTCTTCTTTCTAGTCTCTTTCAGATGATTAGATTTCCTTTCTCTTTCATGTTAGACATGGGAGGATCCAGGACACACAGACGGAGACACTAAATGCTCTGGAGATAATGACCCCATTGATATGTGTGACATCGGTAACAAGGTAGAAATTAGAATGATAAGGAAATGAGATTAATGCATTTTACTTGTCAGTTCACTAATTAAACAGCAGTGGGGTGCGAATGGTTTGTCTACTCCAGGGTACAACCACAGACAGATTATACTCTAAACAATATAAATTACAGTATATAAATCAATCAAGTACTATATCATTAAGTATTAGCTGATTCCTTTTTTGTCTAGAACTGTTTTCTTTAATGCAAAATGTCTTCATAGTATACAGAAAGTTCAACTCAATTTCATTTTAATTCTATTTGTGTAGCACTTTCTACAACTGACATTGATGCGAAGCAGCTTTACACAGAAGAACAAATTTAGTAACCCTGGGTTTACACTGGAGCACGATGTCCGTGATTTGAGAGAATCGTGACAAGCGTGGGGGGTCAAATCGTGATAATCTTGAGAAGACTTGGTAGATTTGTGATGACCTTGAGGAAACTTGGTGGATTTGTGATGATCGCACTGATCGTGGCAAATGTTTGACTGTCAAATGTTAAATCACCCATTTGTGTTTGTTATTCTAATTGTTTCATCTTCTAAAATACCACCCATTTATTCCTGCAGGTCTGCTCACATGGTGAAATCATAAGGGTGAAAGTGTTGGGAATACTGGCACTGATAGATGAAGGAGAAACAGACTGGAAAGTGATTGTGATTAATGTTGAGGATCCGGAGGCTGCAGACTTCAATGGTGAGCTTCTGTAGAAACTTCAGTCCTTGCTTACCAGGAGCTCAGTTTCCAGCTCAGGCTGCATATCATCATTTTTTTTTACAGATATTGATGATGTAAGGAGGCTTAAACCGGGATACCTGGAAGCCACTGTGGACTGGTTCCGAATGTACAAAGTACCAGATGGGAATCCGGAGAACCAGTTTGCATTCAATGGTCAATTTAAGAATAGGGTAAAGTGAATGTTTATGATAGCACTGACATGCTTTATGCTCAAAAACAAAAATTTTAATGTCAAAGAAAAAGTTACCAGTTCACTTCGAGTAATAATGTAAATTTTATTGTGTATTGCCAGGATTTTGCCATTAAGACCATAAAAGATACCCATGAATATTGGAAGGCATTGATATTGAGCAAGACTGAAGCAAAGGAACTTAACTGGTATAAGCAATCAGTCAATCAATACATACTAATGTACATTAATACATTCTTTATATCCTTAAATCAATTAACTAATTAATTTGAAGAAGACCTTGTAACATTTGAATTGATGGCAGAATGAAAATTAAACACAAGACAACACAAATTTAGTGGTTTGCTAATTAAATTTTATACTGCAACATACAGTGGAGTGAAAAAGTGTCTGCCCCCTTCCTGATTTCTTTATTTTTTTTTTTGCATGTTTTAAAAAAGGTTGAAGTCAAAGTCCTGACCTGAATCCTACTGAAATGCTGTGGCATGGCCTTAAAAAAGTGGATCATGCTCAAAAACCCTCCAATGTGGCTTAATTACAATTCCACAAAGATGAGTGGACCAAAATTCCTCCACAGTGCTGTAAAAGACTCATTGCAAGTTATCACAAACGCTTAATTGCAGTTGTTGCTGCTAAGGGCGGCCCAACCAGTTATTAGGTTTAGGGGGCAATCACTTTTTCACACAGGGCCATGTAGGTTTGGATTTTTTTTCTCCCTTAATAATAAAACCCTTCATTTAAAAACTGCAGTTTGTATTTACTTGTGTTGTCTTGGACTAATATTTAAATATGTTTGATGATCTGAAACATTTAAGTGTGACAAACATGCAACAAAAAAAAAAGAAATCAGGAAGGGGGCAAACACTTTTTTCACACCACTGTATGTATTATCTATAAAATATATTAGTATATACTACACAGGAATGGTGTGATCTAATTAGCTAGTTATAATATTTGGCATTATAGTAACATTCACCTTTCCTTCTGTTAATTAACTGTTAATTATTCACCCCACAAACTCTGGAAACCATAAAAATATATTTTTAGTTTGCTCTTCTTGCATTTCCTTTTGTACCTCAGGCTTGGTGGAGCTCATTGAATTGACCATTTGATGTTTCTTCCCAGGGACTATTCAGTCAATTTCACCTCATCTTCAACAAATAATTGTTATTAATAGCAAAAACATAGGACAATAAGGTTGAAGTATTATTGAAAATCTCTTGTCTGTATTGTATTATTTGTATGATGTATTCTCTTTATTTATAATACATTCTTAAGCCAGAATACATGCGTCACTGACAGCCCATATCTCTGCTCTGAAGTGGATGCCAAAGCCATTGTAGACTCAGTGAGTACTTTACAATCAGAGCCTAACAGGTGGAAGACTCAAAATAATTATCTCTTGACACCGGTGGACATTAATTGGATGAAAAATTAAACAATGAATTCATTACTATGGTGTTACTAAAGCTTTTAATGAAAAGCGAACAAAGAAATCATTATATAAAATTTTGTATCTCTTGTAGAAATCAAAACTACTTCATTACACCAAGAATGTGTTCATCAAATCATTTTTCTTTTACCTCTTAGACGAGTACATATGGCGAATCAGATCCTCTTCCTAGCTCAGGTACGTAATCATCGTTATTGTGTACATGAGATTCAGCCCAGACTGCTTTCCCCAGGTAAAACCAACAAAACTGTATTTAATATGGATGCATGCTGAAAATGTTCATTCCACCGGTGCCCAGATGACCTTTATCTCCATTACACATTTCATTTCCAAAAATGAATGCAACTGTCAGTCTGATTTCAGATTGGTTTTCATTTAATGACACGCCATTCATTTCTGTATTTCCAGCTGACAGATGGTATTATTACAGCAAGTAATCAACAAGGGACAACAGATGGAAGATAACAAAACAGGAATATGTACTTAGTTAATATAGATAATATGATGTGAGATATTGTGAGATGTGTATTTTAGATTTAATAATGGTTTCTGTCACATCCAAAAGGAACTTTAAAAATAATAATAAATAAAAAAATCCACTGTTGCTCGAGTGTTTCTTGTGACAATATGTATCCTCTAAATCATTACCGATTGTCTTTTAGATTTGCACTACAGTTGTCCATTTCTAAATGTGAATTCTACCTATCCAAATATTTAGGCATATAAATTCAAAATATGGACAGCAAAGATGAATTCTTCTTCTTATTATTATTATTATCTTATATTAACATATTTTAATCTGCCATACTCTGCGATGGCCTGGCGAGCTGTCCAGGGTGTACTCTGCCCTCGCCCAGAGTCGGCTGAGATGGGCACCAGCCTCCCCGCAACCCTAATTAGGATTAAGCGGTTCAGAAAATGAATGAATAAATAATCTGCCATACTTGTAGCTATATTATAGTTATAGTTATTATAGAATAAATTTCATGGATTCATGCAGCCCAAACCATTGAGAGTACCTCCAAAAATGATATCAAGACATGTGTCTGTATTTGTTTATTTGTTCTGTATACTGTTACTGTTGTTATTCATTCATACATTCATTTATTTTCTAAGTCGCTAAAACCTAATGAGGTTCACATCTCAGCTGAGCCACTCTTTCTTTTGTCAGGTGATGGTGCGATATCAGAGAGTCACTCTAGGAATGTGGATTGAAAATCAGATAACTTTCTCCTGATTGGATACTTCAAATTACTGAGGGGAGTCTGGTGAGAGCTCTAGTTTCCCACCAAGTCTGGTGTAGTTAAAGTTACATTATTCCAGCTTTTCTTCTTCTTACAAGTAAGATCAGATCTGAATAAATCACCGTGGGCTTGCTCATTAGGGATGTGTAGGGGCTATAGAAAAATGTTTAAATTCCTTTTTGAATTACTTTTACTATGTAAAGCTGCTTTGCGGAAATGTCAATTGCTATACAAAATGTGGTATACAAATAAAACTGAATTGAATAAATCTCTGATCTCTACTCAAATTTAATAATCCCCCAACTAATACAATTTTATATTTATACAGCTGAAAAATTGATGATGCAACAAGCAAGATAAGCAATTACCCATGATATCACAATAAGAGGTTTCCTATGAAATGACAGTAATTAAATTCTACAGGTACTTCTTATTAGATCACAATGATATGAGAACAAGTGTGTCTGTCAATCTGTAGGTTATAATGTCACAGAGAGGGTTTTTTTTGTAAACCGAATTAGTCTGTAAGCCAAAGCAGGGAATACAGTCCACAAATCGCCATTAAAAAAAAACATAATACAAACAAATAACAATATTAGATCAAAATAAAGCATCTCTGTCACAATGTCCTGTCTGTGTGTCCAACAATGTATTACGAGATGACCTTTCCTAGACTAATATTACCGTAACCCTAGCCAATACTGTTTAGGAGCAATATTTCAGAGATAGGTGAAAAGGCTATCCTTCCGTTGCCTGGTGGTTGCACTATACCGGAGTAACTATGGGCACAGTGATATCATTATAACCACCATAAACAAATACCTCAGCAAATCTGACATGAATCTGATGAAATGTCTAGGAACACTGAGAACTGCTACAAAAATGATGAACTTTAAGCTGTTAGTGACAGGTAAGAAGGGAATTTTTTTCCCCTTTTTTGGGGGTTTATCCCAAAATCTCAAAAGGCACACTACACTGCCTAGTAGAAGTAATTGCCAAGTTTAATGAAGAAATATCAAATGCTTTCCAACTTGTGGGCCAGAATTGAAATAATTACAGACAAACGGATGGACGGACACATCGATGACTATAAAAATATAAAATGAACCCCAAAACCTACTTTTTTGTTTTCTGACACCAACTTAACTCAGTGAATGATGTCATTTTTAACAATTCTTAACACTGGAAGACAGTAAATACATTTTATAGGAAATATTAATATTGCCATGTAATACATGTGTACAGTACTGATTAGAGTTTTGCCAGGTCGTACGGTCATTGTTCTAAACAACGGCTCTGTCTCTGTAGAATGAGTTAAATTGTATAGATTATAAAGACTTTGCATCCATCGCTCTTTCTCGGCTCTGTCTCTGTCACAATATCCTGCCAGTGTGACACATGACCTACACACTGTATAATAATGTCATGGAGAGGGGTGCATAAATAGTCCTTATAAGCCTCATGTCATGAAGATGAAGTTGACACTGAAGCTAAAAATGAGCTTAATATAAAAATATTTCACTCAATTCTGACAACGCAGCAATTCAAGGGCAATACACTCACCCTTGGAATGCAATTCCTGCAGATACTGACCCTGCGGTATGTTTAATATACTTCATGATGCAGCACATTTCACACCAATAAGCCATATATTTGGCCCACTTTAATCCCAGGTAAGATGGTGGCAAGATTTCTCTCAAATATTGTATTTTAGGTAGAAAACCAGTCAGTATCTGTTGTGACCACCATTTGCCTCACGCAATGCAACACATCTCCTTCGCATAGAGTTGATCAGGTTGTTGATTGTTGCCTGTGGAATGTTGGTCCACTCCTCCTTAATGGCTGTGCAAAGTTGTTGGATACTGGCAGGAACTGGAACACGCTGTCGTATACACCGATCCAGAGCATCCCAACCATGCTCAATGAGTGACATGTCTGGTAAGTATGCTGGCCATGCAAGAAATGGGATGTTTTCAGCTTCCAGGAATTGTGTACAGATCCTTGCAACATGGGACCCTGCATTATCATGTGGCAACATGAGGTGATGGTCGGGGATGAGTGGCACAACACTGGGCCTCAGGATCTCATCATGGTATCTCTGTGCATTCAAAATGCCATCAATAAAATGCACCTGTGTTCGTTGTCCATAATATATGCCTGCCCATACCATAACCCCACCGCCACCATGGGCTACTTGATCCACAACTTTGACATCAGCAAACCGCTTACCCACACAATGCCATACACGCTGCCTGCCATCTGCCCTGTACAGTAAAAACCAAGAATCATCCATGAACAGAACAACCCTCCAACATGCCAGATGCCATCAAATGTGAGCATTTGCCCACTCAATCAGTTACAACAATGAACTGCAGTCAGGTCGAGACCCTGATGAGGATGATGAGCATGCAGATAAGCTTCCCTGAGACTGTTTTTGACAGTTTGTTCAGAAATTCTTTGGTTATGCAAAGCGATTGTTGCAGTAGCGTCTGGGTGGCTGGTCTCAGACGATCTTAGAGGTGAAGATGCTGGATGTGGAGGTCCTGGGTTGGTGTGGTTACACATGGTCTGCGGTTGTGAGGCCGGTTGGATGTACTGCCAAATTCTCTGAAACACCTTTGGAGATGACTTTTGGTAGAGAAATGAAGATTTCATTCACATTCGACAGCTCTGGTTGTTCCTGCAGCCAGCATGCCAGTTGCACGCTCCCTTAAAACTTGCGACATCTGTGGCATTGTACTGTGTGATAAAACTGCACATTTTAGAGTGGCCTTTTATTGTAGCCAGAATAAGAAACACCTGTGCAATATGCATGCTGTCTAATCAGCATCTTGATATGCCACACCTGTGAGGTGGCTGGATTATCTCGGCAAAGGAGAAGTGCTCACTAACACAGATTTAGACAGATTTGTGAACCAAATTTGAGAGAAACAGGCCTTTTGTGTACATAGAAAAAGTTGTAGATCTTTGAGTTCAGCTCATGAAAAATGGGAGCAAAAACAAAAGTGTTGCATTTATATTTTTGTTGAGTGTGTGTGTGTGTGTGTGTGTGTGTGTGTGTGTGTGTGT
>JAQMYF010000021.1:35114075-35126542 GCA_030014195.1 Neosilurus mollespiculum
TATATATATAATAACCATCATATCATATAATTTAAGCAAATCTGCCATGAAGCCAATGAACCATCTAGGAGCACTATCACTCAGACAGGATGGATGTAAAAATGATAAACAATGAAAAGAAAAAAGCATGTGGAAAAATTGAGGCTTGGTCCTGGAAATACGGTAATTACGTCACGGCTCTGTAAGCAGATTCCCCCAGCACAGCAGGTGGGGATAGAGAGTTAAATATGTCCCTGGTCTTTCTATCGCTGAAGAAAAACGTCACAGTTTCTTGTCTATGGCTACCGTGGAGAGGCTTCCTGTTAAGCGGTGTAGCTAGCGGCTTATTCATTTAGCAAATTTCTATGATTTGTTAAAATCACGAGAATTATTCATCGGTGCTGTGGTTGTCGTGAGTCGGATAAGGTCGAGGACACGCACATATAGTGACCCGGTAATTTCCACACATTTATAGATGAGGAATTTGAGAAAACTCGTTAGAAAATTAGCGTTAAATTAGAAAAAAAAAGCCACGATACTGTATCATAGCATAATAAATAACATCGGTGTACAACTTACTCAACTTGTATATATATGAGTCCTTGAGTTCAGGTATATATTTCGTGTCGTTTGGTTGTATTGTTCGGTTTAGCAGCAGCGCGGTTAGCATTTGAGGCCTCAGGAAGCTAAACTAGCTAAAGCCTAGCCTTGTAGTTAGCTTTAAATTCGATTTTCTAATTAATGTCTCATTAATATCTCCAAATTTACAGAGATTTTGTTAGTCAGTCGCACGAAAACAATAACAGTGTGGTTATTTTAACGAGGGGGAAATTATCTAAACCGGACTAATTAGCCGAGCTACAGATTAGCATTTCAGGGGAGGTTCTTGGTGGCGTTTCCGTCTGACTTGGCACGTAATATTGACCCTTCGCCTAGATACACGTGTCAGTCTGCCGGCCCAGGAAAAAGGAAGAGCCCGAGTTTTTAGTGATTCATACCAAGCCGGACTCACTAATGCGGCTTCACCGGTTTCACTCGACATACCTGAGGAATAATCAGCTTCTAAGTCGTTTCTTCTTGTTTTTCTGAATCTTTATTTCAGGTTCCTCTGACACACAAGTTGCTCACGTATCCCTAGTTAGTGCTTTTTACACCCAGCAATGTCGGTTATATTCGAGTGGATCTACAAAGGCTTTAGCAGTGTGCTACAGTTTCTCGGTAAGTTTCCTCCTTTATTCAGTTTACTGATGAACAGTTGAGGGGGAAATGCTTTATAAACACCCTTCAGACACAATGAGGGAACCAGAGAAATGTAACCAGGCCTTTAGGTTATTATCCAGTTTGTCTGGTTTCTTCCTCATGATCAAACATGGTGTTCGTATAATGTTTGTATTCATATTATTCCTGAATGTTGTATAGCTATAAATAAATATTTATAGTCACGGTGGCATAAATACAACTAATACTTTTAAACATCACACATCATGCATGAGCAGCCATTTTACTTTGAGTTTCTTTCATTATATTTACATTCATGGCATTTGGCCATGACTTATTTCAGAGTGACCTACCTTCTTCAATTTTCTTTATACACACACACACACAACTGAGCAATAGATGGGTAAGGGCCTGACTCAGGGGCCCAACAGTGGCATCTTGATGGTGCTGGAGCTTGAACTTCTGACCTTTGGATCATTACAATATTTACATAAAGAGAAACTGAAAATGCTTTTTTGAACAGATTAATTTAAAATGAACTAATAGAAAATGTGCAAAAAAAAAAAAAAAAAAGGTTTTTAACAGTATATGAGTAGCTCACTTGTCACCCTGAGTGTTCAGAGTACTAACCACATGACGCCTACAATATTCAGAATAACTATCATAAGTAGATATGAAGATAATCATATTAACATTGCACAGTCATTTCTCTTTGCCCTTTGAACGGCAGGATTCAAAGCAGTTGATGGATGGATGAATAGATAGGAAGGTAGATAGATGGATAGATACCTTATTTATGCCTTTGAGGGAAGCTTTAGATGTCATGTGTTGCAGGATTTCTTTTTGGTTCAAGTCAAAATGTTGGTGCAGTGCAAATGCTGGAGAGCACTAGTGGAAAAAGCATGACATTTAATATTGTTGTAAACTTAAATGGAAATTAGAATTTCTGAAGTATTTAAATCAGGTTTTGAGATGCTTAGTATTTTGATATGTCCAATTTTTGCTTTAATGACAGCCGGTATGGACCCCACAAGTTTGTGCAAAATCTTATGGTCCATGTTAGATCAAATTTAGTGGCGTGCCACCTGAAAACTTGAAAAGAGAATGATGTATTTTGTAGAAAGCAGTTCACACAGTCAGTGTCAGTTTGCTTACTGCAAAATCTGTAATTGTAAATGCTTTTAATGGGCCATAAATGGAAATCTCCTTTTATCCTCACTATGACTTTTATATTTGTAGCATTTGCCCTTTTAAAGCAAGTCTAAACAAGACCACAAATGACATGGCAAAAAATTCTGGCTTCTTTTTGACTTGGTTCATTTTAAACAAAGTTAATATTCATCATCCCTTACTGTTCTGTTTCAGGGTTTGCTGTCATCTAGTTATATTTTAGTGTGAAAATAAATTAAAAATAAGATTTTTTTTATTTAATTTCACTGCATGTTGATTTATAGTGTTATAAAGTGTTACTGTACTACATTCCTACACACTAGGTCAGTCTGAGGAGGACATGTAATTTGGAGGGTTTTTTTCCTGTAATCGCAGGTCTGTATAAGAAATCCGGGAAGCTTGTGTTCCTGGGCTTGGACAATGCCGGAAAGACAACTTTACTCCACATGCTGAAAGATGACAGATTGGGACAGCATGTGCCTACACTACATCCTAGTAAATCAACATTTTCATCACACAAACCCATTCTTATTTTAATCATTTAAATAATGTCCGTGACTGATCTGAGTCTGTCTCTTTAGCCTCTGAAGAACTTACGATTGCTGGCATGACTTTCACCACATTCGATCTTGGTGGACATTTACAAGGTCAGACTCATTGTCTGTTTAAATATACTGAAATTAAAAATGATCTGGCTCCAAATGAAGCACATTGTAATTGGTGCCACTCAGACAGCTGTTTAACACCAGTCTCATGTTATTGTGCTGCTGTTCTCCCTGCAGCCAGGAGAGTATGGAAGAACTACCTTCCAGCTGTGAACGGAATTGTCTTTCTCGTGGATTGTGCGGATTATGAGCGTCTTCCCGAGTCCAAGATTGAGCTTGATGTGAGTTTTTACACCTCTTTGTGGTGGTCAGTTTCTTTTGAGGACATTGTTGGAATTTGTAAAACACGCTTTAATCTTTGTTACTGCACAGGCGCTGCTGTCAGACGAAACCATTTCGAACGTGCCGGTCTTGATCTTGGGGAATAAAATCGACCGACCAGAGGCAGTGAGTGAAGTCAGTCTTCGGGAGCTCTTCGCTCTCAATGGACAGACCACTGGGAAGGTGAGAATCTCAAACATAAACGTACATATTCACCCACACTCTTTCCCCTTCCCTTTGTATCTTATGAACTGTGTTAGATGGAGATTACTCTGCATGCACACTCACAAATATCAGACTGTTGTTTATTTCCTGTGTAATAATGCTGCGCTTCAGTAACAGAAGTGGTACAGCACAATGTCAGGGCATAAACGATGCACTAAAGCAGAACTTTCAGACTCTTGTAATATTCTTTCTAGCGAGGTTGTTCCAGTGGTGTATATGCCATGTAGGTCCCTGTGAATTAGCTTTCTCTAGAAATGATGACCTGTTCGATGAAGCATCTTAATATAAATCTATGATTGGCCTTGCAGGTAGAACAACCAGCAAAAGTACTGTTCTTTTAAAAATAAATAAATATAAATAAATAAAAACTCTTATAATGGACAGTATTCCCAATGAATACAATACATGTATGCTTCACTCCATAGTGGACACTTTCTATAAGGTTTGGGATCCTTACTTAAATCATATTGTCACTGTCATCTTCTATATTGCGGGGCTTTCCTAACTCTGCCTAAATATGCATAGCCTTATAAAGTATAAGGAGAAGGGGATGGATATATTATATTATGTTATACTATACTATGCCCACTACTGTTTTGTTTTCCTTTGTTCATCTATTACTACTTTACCAAATCCTTTGCCATGTTATGCCAGAGCAGTTGTGTTTTGTGTTGTTTATGAAAAAATTAATAAATATATTTATATAAAAAAAAAAAAAAAACCCTCTAAACTGTTTTGTTCAGTTCAGCAGTTTAATTCACAATTATTTACTGAAGATGAGGAGGATATCGCTGAATATTCTCCAAGATGGTGTGTTGTCATACCAAATATATTAACATACTAAATTATATATTTGTTTTATTATACATTCAAAATATTTTTAAAGTAGACAGTCACATTACTATGTTGCATGCGCCAATCATGCTATAACCTTTTAACATATCACATGGCAGTGGTGCAATACCAAAAATTATCTGATGGCTTTCCACCAATAAGAAACAAGAAAATACCTTGAATGAATAATAATGTCTATTAGTGCATAATGCAGGGAATTAGTGCGATCTGATTGGTCGGCTATCTGGGGATAAAAAAAGAACATTACTCTGAGTGGATAACGCTTGAATGAAACTCACTGTCACGTTAGTTGGACAGACAGTGTCGTCATTATTGTGCTTTTAAAATAGAGAAATAAATCAAAGATCTTGTTTTGGGTGTTTTTTTTTTGTTTGTTTGTTTTTGTTTTTTTCCTTTCTTTTTCTTTTGTTTCCATGTAGTCTCTACTAAAACTTGCATGAATGCACAAACACAACTGTACGTAGTGCAGTTTACTTATTTCCATATAATATATACTTCACTTTGAATGAGTAGGCTATAAAAAGAATCCTTTAGCTACACGTTTACTTCTGCTTGGAGTGTACTGAGCTCGTCTGACTCACCTCTGTAAGGGTCAAAAATATATACATATTATATAATTTTTTAAAATTAACATATGTATAATTGTGAATATATTAAAGTCTTGTGTTTTTGGTTTGGTTTTATTTTTTTATTATTATTATTTTTTTTTTTTGGTGTAATATATACCAAAACTCTTAAAGAGCGTTACAAAAGATGTTGCATGGGTCTTGAGTCTGTTACAATTTAAATATTTTTTAAATAAGCTATAATAAGTGTGCATTTTTTTTTTTTAGTATAAAAAAAATATTCTGTTTCAGGGACTATTCAGCAACATCGTCCTCTCCTTTGGTGATAAATTATCCCTAGATCCCAATCAGATTGCATCATTCCCATGTAGTATATGCTAAAATAATATGCACATATAAAACACGTTTAGGAGAAAGACACTGAATGCAACATTAGCGGCTTTTCACTTGTTCACTTAAAATGCAGTGTGAAGGTTATATATTCTTTATTCTTGTACTTTCTGTTTTGGTTTAATCACACCGTTCTCGTAATAGATCTGGATTTTATTAATTGCACGTCATGTTTGAACACTGGAGTCTGTGCAATAAAATGTGCCAAGATTAAAAACGCAAACTCTGAACTCTTTCACAGGCAATTCCTATTATTGTCCTCTCAGTTGTTCAGTTGAACTGTGTTTGTGTGTTTCAGCTCCAGATGTAGAGGTATAAGAAGCAGCTGGATTATGATGCAAGCCTGATGTTCATGCTGAATGTTTTGTTTTTCAGGGAATCGTGTCGTTGAAGGAGCTGAATGCACGGCCATTGGAAGTCTTCATGTGCAGTGTGCTAAAGAAACAGGGCTACGGAGAGGGTTTCCGGTGGCTCTCGCAGTACATTGATTGAAATAACGTAGGTTTCTGCTTTAAAGGACTCCTACCTCTGAGCGATAACCGTTAAAAACAAAAGAGGCTAAGACTCTGATAAAGGACTAAGGAAGAACATGGTGTATTAGCATGAGAAATGGTTTTTAAAACACACACACACACACACACACACATTCACACACATTCCTTACACCTGGAACATTCCACCCAAATTATTTTAAGTTGGTGTCTGAAGACATTTACAGTATTAAAGTATTTAACACTGCATTTTTGGCCTTATTATCTATTCATATCACAATAATGTGGACACACACAGAAGTAGACCATATATAAGCATAATGATAGCACTGCTATTCCATACCTCATCTCTTTAAACTCTTAAAATGATGAAAAGTGCAGTGTCTCACCACCCCCTGGTTCTGTATTTAATAAATAACATGAATACATAACCATGTTTTGTAAGGAAAGGTTTCTGCTTCCCATCAGTAGTCTGTGTATTGAATTGAAGCCTTATCCTTTTCCAGTGAGCTTCTCTCTCTCACACACGCGCGCACACTTGCGTATTTCCCATCCTGCATATTTGCCGTTTAGACGTGACTCACATAATAACCCATAAAGTGTGATCTAAACACAATGATATGACCCTCTTCTCAAATATCCTGTTAATCAGTTTGTGTTTATCTTTCTCTTAGATCTTATACAGTCATGTATTCAGGTATATAATGACATATTGTAGATAATGTTCATATTTTGTTGTAACACAGACCAGAGTAAACAGGTGGTTAAAAGGCTGCAGGTATTTTATGAATATCCGCTGATAGGAGAGTATATGCAGTGGTGAGTTGTGTATGAATGTGATCGTCATCTCTCATTTTATTTTGCACACAATCATTGTACGTGGCAGTCTGTATGTCTTTACAGTTCATAACCTTGAACTGAAGTTTCTGGTATTTAAAATAATTCATTGTGTAAAAAAGTCATCTATAAATATTTTGAACAATCTGATTGTGTTTTGTGTTTTGATACCATCATCTACATTAGCTACATGATAACATGGGTGTGTGTGTGGAGGGAAAATGGATTTCTGTAAATTTAAAAGTTTCCCTTACTGAAATTATTATTATTTTTTTTTTGGTCATCACACTAACAACACTGGTGTTAATTCCAGGACTGAGAAACAGAAGGCCGCCAAAATTAAAGCCCCCGTGTCAAGATGGCACCTCCTGTCCACCAAATCATTACTTGCTTTCTTTTTAATAATGTGTGTAAGTATTTAGTCAAAATATTACTGCAATAATATCACTAATTTTATATTTCGTGCTGTGAATCAGTTTTGAGAAGTTCTGACATTTTGTGCGTGATGGGACCAGGGGCATGCACTCTGCCTTGACAATCATTAGCATGCTAGTATTTCCTATAAGGTGCACAGAGCAAGAATGAAAAATTTCAGTATATGCATTCTTAAGATCTTAAATTTATTAATAGTCCTGGTTCAGTGCTTATGCCTCAAAGGTGTATAGCGGCAGATTGCGGCAAAACATCACAGGATGGTGCTAATATGTTCGGTTTTCCATCCTGACCCAGATGAGAAAGAAACGTTTGATGAATGGATTAGGAAGTTAAATGAACAGAGGCAGACTGGAAAGTGCCCAGCATTTATTCCATTATTTATAAAGACCCTGTTAATAAAGATTGTTTTGAGCCAACTCCAGCACCTCAATGTGAAATGGCTGCAGGTTTGACAGTTTTTTTAACCTTTATTTTACCAACTAAACCAATTCTTATTTACAAACCTGACCTGGCCAAGAGGCCCCAGTAGGACAAATACAGTGGTCACACTGCTACAAGTGTCAACAGTAACACCGCGATGTTCAGAAGCTGTCAACAACCTTGAACAGAAAAGGGGAATCTATTTAATTTAAAATAACTCCCACAGACATATTACTATACATTGGCGCTCGGTAAATAAAGCATGCTGCTTAAGTGTGCAATGTGCCCCTTTGAATGCCCTTAGTGCAGAAAGAAGTTTGGCGCGTGCCCCTGGTGTCAGTGTGAATGGTTGTGTGCTATCCCTTGCCCAGAGGTGGCTGAGATAGGCTCCAGCTTTCCTGTGACCTTTGTAGGATTAAGTTGTTGTAAATTCCTGAAGAGCATGTTCTTTCTGTTGGAGACAGCGGCACTAGAGAATCACATGACTTTTCTTTAGCCTCTGATTGTGTAAAGCATCTGAAGTTGTGAACAAGTATGGAAGAGCACAGTCAAGCTCAATAGAAAGTTTTACATCAATCAAGAATCTACAGTATGACCCATCTATGGCCTGACTGATTCAGGGTAGAATGAGGAGTTCATCAAGGATGTGTGATGTCATCTAGTCTGCACCATCTACGTTGAAAATGTGGGAGGGACATTCTGGCAGTTAAGAACTGTGGGCTGTGAAGATTGGAGGTCACTGCGTCAAAAACTTGTGATTTGGCAATGAGAAAATTATACTCTGTTGAGGAAAGATCAGTTTGAAGTGTTAAATGATGTAGTGCAGTAAAGGTGATTAAAAAAAAGATCAAAGTAATAGTCATAGACAAGCATCACTAGATGCACATAACTTCCAACTCAATGGCGTCAACATTGAGGAAGCTACGGAATTCAATTACTTGGGCTCCAACATGCGTGCACCATCCACAAAAAGAAGTTTGAAGGAGAATTATGGCACGCAATCAAAATAAAGATTAGGCTTTGCAAATGTTCTCAGTAGTCAGCTAGGGATCAGAATCTTGGAGGCTTTCAAAAAGACTGGAGGCCAAATTGGTTGTATTTGAAATGGAGACGCTGAAGGTTACTGGGAAAGAAAGGACTCAGATGGGTGCTGAAGATGAGAAAAGATTTTGGAACTGATTTTAAAGAAGAAATTATTACAATACTTTGGTCGTATATGCAGAAACAGTGGACTGGAGAGAATTGTCATGGTGGGGATAATGAAAGGTAAAAGAGGATGAGAGACTAAATTGGTGATCACCCTAGAGGTGCGATAGAAAAGCAACTGATGCAAATGGATTTTTTGTGAATTATGAAACTCCACATGCAGGCGAATATTTTGCCCCATGAATACGTAAATCGCACAATTAGCGAGCAATTTGCAAGTAATTTCTGATTATGAATGTTTGTCCAAAAAAAGAAAATCTGTTGTAAACCATTCACTTTTTATTCGCATGTTATTCGCATGAACAAAATGCAAATAAAATATGAATGATGACAAAATACACGGAATATGGCTGATGCCAGCAAGTCTCAAAATTTTCTCAAACTTTCCGCATGGAAGTCTCCAACTTGTCGCTTTTGCTTGCGAACAAAAACAAATAATTTGCAATTGCTAAGTGACTGTTCCAGATTGCCCCTCGTGAGTGTAAGTGTGAATGGTTGTGTGTGTTGGCCCTGCGATGGTCTGGCAAGTTGTTCAGGATGTACCCCCCTTTTCCCAGAGTCAAATGAGATTTCTCCGCGACCTTATTAGGATTAAGCGGCATGGCAAATGAGAGTGAGCGAGCGAGCGAGTGTGATTTCAATACATTTCATAATTCATAAAAGACTGTACATTACAAGGGAAAAAATGAATAATAATAAAACCAGGATGCCTCCTCTGTTGAGCTATTTACCCAGTTGATCTTCTAGCTCCTCCAGGACTATCACACTCTGAAAATACTGTAATATTTTTAACTGTGGGACCAAAACTTATCTATCTCTACATAACAATATTAAAACTGCAGCATTATACGTAGATCAACACCAGCAGCTTCTTTTCTTGTTAGCCCTTACACCCTTACAACTTTCCATACTCACCCTCTCTTCAAAGACTCTCCATGCCTGCTATTAGTACATAAAAACGTGCAGTTTGGTCATTTCCACAGCTGAAATACCCAGTAAAAAAAAACCCAAGTGAGTCCAGGACTAACAAGAAAAATGACATTTCATCAGGTTATTATGATGCAGCACAGAGTAGATCCCAATAATCTCTTTTAACCTGCATAGAAATCTAATATTACACCACTAACATCATTCTTTACACAGATTCTCAGTCATTTATCAACACATGTAGACAGTAAATTCAATTTGTGGTTGGTCCCCAGAGCAGAAGGTTTGATTTGTTTCTCAAGCATACAGTAATGCTTTCTTTATGGCTGCAGTTCCATTTTCCACCACAGGGAGCAGCTGAAGACAAGGAAAGTTTCCCACCTTGGTTATAACAAACTGCCAGCATCCAAACAATACTGATGTAATCCTGCTATGCAAATCACTCGGGTTGAGCTTCCTGTGCTTTAATATTTGGATATGGTTGAAAGGAACTGACAGCTGAAAAGGAAAGAAATACACTGAGATTACCTAATAAGAAACCAAACAGTAAATGATTCCAGTGCTGGTTTATTATCAAATATCAAACACAGTGAGAAAACATGTCATGAGCTGAGCGAAGCAGCAGTGAGTACACAGTAGCAGCTCAGTGATAATGTGAAGCGAGAGAAAGACTGGAAGGGGTTTTTTTTCCTGTATTTCTGTCCAAAATTTGCAAGATTTCATTCTTTAAAATTCTGCAACGCTTCATAATTTCATTCTGTTCAGACTTTAATTAAGCCTTAATCGGTTTTCTTTCCTACATAAACTCACTAACTGATTTGAATGCAAAAGTAAACAAGTGTAGCATCATGGAACTACAGTTAGTGTTCATCTCTCTCCTGTTAGCTTTCACTCAGCATGTGTGGAGCATCAACTAATCACAATTTATGCCATTCTCTCACATAACATTGAAGCGCAGACGATTCAACCAATTCCAGCAGCTCTGTATAACACACCGCATGACCGACGTTACATACGGAAACAGTAATGACGCGAGCATAATCACAATAAATTGCTGGCAGATAGTTATGTTTACACGCTAAGGTCCTTTTTTTCTGGTCGTCTCGGATTCTTGAGTGTAGGCAGCAGTGTCATTTGAGTCTTACTTTCACAACAGAGTGTGTTATTCAAAAGTGGTTCCAGTGCTGGTACACTGTGTTTGATGTGTTCATTACTTCTAACCGTTCCTCTAGCAAATCTCTCAGGCTAATCATAACACAGTCGTTTCATTACGCTTTACAATGTACACAGCGATCCGATTCTGTTCTGTTAAGGAATGTTTCCTTTAAAATATCACAATATACTGTACTTATAGTTCCATATAATTAAAAAGACATGTATAACAATCTAAACACAACTTCATATAATGTTCACAATAATGTTTTTTTTTTTAAACCCATCATTCTGACGTCTTGTCTAGACTGCACTGTATCTGTCAATCACAAAAACTCACAATGAGATGAACAAAAAGATGTCATATCAGAGAGCCTGAATATTCAACATTCATACAGTAACTGTACATTCTTTGTAGCTAACATGCAATTACTGTGAAAAACAATCAATCAATCAATCAATCTCATTTGTCTTGCGAAAGGCATGAGAAAATCCACACGGCATTGAGTTCATGAATTTTGAAGTACAGTATACAGAAAACAAAGAAGAAAGACATTCAAGAAAATTAACACACTCGACACTATCATCACAAGATGAGCTTGTGTGTAAATATTAATTACATGAATAATTGTTGTCATTATGGTTGTTTTTAGGCTTCGAAACGTAAACGTAATGATCATAATGTGTCTCTATGAGAAGTGATCATCATTATTAGCTCTGCCAGTCATTTTTAGGTCATGATTTTTGTCAACATGGCTTTAATTGTTTGTTTGTTTGCTTTTGTGTGCACGTAACATCCTGTCCACAGTTTTTGACAGAACAATCTGAATTTTTATGATGGGTAGGTGATCACCTAAGGATGTTTCCAATAACTTTTGGTAAACCCAAAACGTGCCTCTTATAATCCCCCTCTTATAATGGCAAAAAAAAATAAATCATATCTCTGTACAAACATAACTGATTTGAATGTAATTTGTTGTGTATATTCAAAAGCTTTGATGTCAGACCAAGTTTCATCCGGATCTGATCCAGACTGTGTGTTTAGCAGGAATTTAAATTAAACATAGCAAATCACATTTTATGAGATTTTTGAAAGTTTTATGGCTTGGCAGAGGTTTGCGCTTTCTCAGTGCTCTTGTTGGTATAGGTTTGAAATAAATGTATCATGAATGTTGTGGACAGACATTTACCCTAGATCATTTAAAATATCTACTGATACAAGTGCCTGTGTTTGTGCCTGTCTTATATGAAGAGGTAATTAAATAAATGAATTAATTTCATTAGGTGACTCCCTTAAATTAGTGGTGGTTCCTCAGCACAGCAGAGCCACTTTCTGTGTAGATATTATACAAGCAAATGTGAAGCATACTGTAATTAGAATAAAAACTCCTCTTTAAATTCCTCTCAGTTGGAGTTTAATGTGCTGATCTACAGCCCAGTTTGCTAAGCTGCTCAGTTACAAGCAAGCACTTAGTTTTTCCATTATTTAACTCTCTAACAGCAGCATAGAATCCCATCCTATTCACATCACTGTTTTAAAATTGATGAATGAATCACACATTATATTTAGCACATTATATGATTATAAGATAAGCAATAAATGACCGATTATCATGTGATTATTTCAAGTTCAAATATTTTTCGTATATATATATATATATATATATATA
>JAQMYF010000021.1:35126642-35137547 GCA_030014195.1 Neosilurus mollespiculum
ACACATACACATACACACACACCTGATCAGATTTCTATGTTTTGATAAAGCAACAGCAAGAGAATTCAAAGATTCAAACAGAAACCCATAATTCATACATGTAAAAATTGCCCATTAAGCCTTTCCAATAGCTTCCTTCAAGCAATATGCTATTTAAATGATTTAAGACTGATAACAAATGGGCTTTGAGGAGCACAGGCGCAATGAGAACAGTGAATGTTGTCTACCAGATGTATCCTCCATCATCAGTCTCTTCCGGTTCAGGCTCCTCTTCTTCTTCAGCCTCTTCTGCGTTCTCTTCCGTCTCTTTCTCTTCTTCGTCCTCCCATCCCACTCCACTGCCAAAGTCTCCAGAGTAGCCCACTAACTCATCTGCACCAAAAAGAGAGACGTGTGTGAATATAGTCACATTCATTAAACATTAGGTTCTAACAAACTGTCATCCAAAACCCCTTGGTGCATCACTGAGACTTACAGCTTCATTTCAGGTATTTTCCAAAGTAGTCTGTTTAAGGAAAGGAGGAGAGGAAAAGCGGGCAGCAAAAGTTCTCAGTGCTGTGGTCGTGACCTTTTTTGTTGTTGTTGTTTTTTGTTTTTTGACATGCAGCTGGAGTTACCATTATTTATAATGTAGCCTATAGTGCCATGCTCATAAACTTGACTAAATGTTCAACTATATTCTAACTATTTAATTCATTGACACTCATTAAGTCAATCACTTTCCCAACCGTCTCAGCCAACACTGGGCGAATGCACGGTACAACCAGAACAGCTCGCCAAACTATTACAAGGTAACACACGCACAACCATTCACACTTACACTAGCATCTACGGGCAATTTGGAACAGCCATTTAGCCGAATGTGCATGTTTTTGAACTGTGGGAGGAAACTGGAGTACCCAGAGGAAACCCACACACGCACGGGGAGAACATGCAAACTCCTCACAAAAATGCCGTCGCTGAGCCCAGGACTCAAACCCAGGACCTTGCTGTGAGGTGAACATGCCAACCACTACACCACTGTGCTACATGACACACAGCAACATAAAAAGCAAAGTTAAGATTTTTATAGTTTATTTTTCATATTTAAACCATTACAGAAGCAGGTCAGGTGTGCACTCTGAGCAGAACCAAATCCTATGTAGCTAATGGTGTGGTTTTAAATCCATTCAATGTTTAAGTATATGATATACAGAAGCACAAGAAAAGCAAAGTAAATTTAGATTTTCATAGTTTATTTCATAGCATGCCAACGATCACGCAAAGTAACCGTGAAAAACTATGTTTATACAATTTCTTGGTTCAAGCATTATCCACTTGGGATAATCTTTTTCAGTTTCCAGATACCAGATGAATTTGACTGCACCATTGTAGTATATACTACTAATAATTAATACTCAATCTTCATTATCTTTAAGCTCCTTTTAAGGACTAGATTGCTGCAGTGTCATTTCCATGATTCATTCCTCCGGGATCAATAAAGTATTCTGATTTTGATGACACTGTCATTTTAAGCAAAGTGGCCTTTACGCCTGCTGGCACCACTTATGTACCAACACACACACACACGCGCACGCAGAAACGGTTTCACTACCAACTATAAAAATAATAAAAGGGCTTATAGCCTGAACAGTCTGTAGCACATTGCAGCAGTGCACACTCCAGTGCTGAGCACATTAATGAAACTGCCACAGAGCATAGAAGTAAAAATTTAATTGGGTCAACAAATGTTATATAATCAAATATGGTGGTAATGCATGTTTACAGATATTTGCCTGTTATGTTTACTGAACCAAATTCAAATTGTGTGCAGTGTGAAGCACACACCAGTGTGAAGACATGCAAGAAAGCATCATTCTATCTGTTACAATGACATGTAATTGTACAGGATCTATGTTATCATAAAGGCTGTACTGTTTTATCATTTAATGTGATTGTATTTCAGTTTAAAAGGAAACATTCTTTAAAATAAATAGCTTTTAAACCACACTATAACAGGTAATACCAATGATATTTTACTTTTAATTTACCTTCTTTTATAATTTTTATTTTTACCGTTTTCATTATTTCTGATCATGTCTGATTGACACTTGGTTACTTTTTCCCTGTTGCTGACACTTTTGCTACTGTGACGTAAATTTTCCCGGTGTGGAATTAATAAAGTTTATCTTCAGGAGGTCTTCACCCAAGTGTAGAGTTTATGTTTAAATGGATCTAAGGCTAGCATATGAATTATGGGGGATATTTGACTTGGCTGATGCTATAAGGGGATGTGTAGTGAATCTCATCTGCCGGCTGACTTTGAGCGACAAGCAACATGCAAACTCCACATAGAAAGATCCTTGTTGATTGAAAGATTCAAGCCCAGAACCCACATAATGTGTGTTTACAGTGCTACAGTTACAGCCTCGACGCAAACCTCTGTATCACCGTGCCAAATAATTATGGACCAGGTGGTGTAAACACTCTTTTTCTGATGATATTCCCATATTGCAGGAAGATGATACTCCCAGATATACTGCTAAAATTATTCAAAAGTGGTTTGATAAGTATGCTCACTAAGTAAAGCACCTTCCATCGACTATCCTCAGATATTATCATTCTTGCATCTTTAGTTGCTATTAATTTTCGGAGCGCAGACAACAAAGTGGAGCAACACAGTTTTGTAGCAGTTAGAACACCTGACTCATAGCAAGAAGGTCTTGGGTTTGATTCCAGGGCTTGGCTCCGGTGTTTCTGTGTGGAGTTTGCATGTCCTCCCTGTGCTTGCTTGAGGTTCCTCTGTGTACTTCAGTTTCCTCCCACAGTCACAAACATGCACATTAGGCAAAATGGCTGTTCCAAATTGCCACTAGGTGTGAGAGAGTGTGAACAGTTGAATGTGCATTGGTCATTTGCAATTGAGCAGGCTGAGATAGGCTCCAGTCTCCCTGCGACCCTAGTAGGAGTTAGTGGTTAAATGAGAATGAGACAAAGTATATATGAACCCCCTTTCTCCCTCTTGAAAAATATCCCACCATCCCATTCAACCACAAACCATTAAGGACTTGTATGGTACCATTCTCCCGTTAAGACAGTACTTAAAGGCTGTTAAGGGTTGACTCTACTACTTATTATTTCCTTGATATTAACATATTATGACTTATTTTGCCCATCCTTGTATTTTTACACATTCATATTCTTGAGTACCAGCAATGTCCTTGATTACAAGGCACAAGGCATAAGATTGCAATATTACACATTCTTTACATTTTTTCTGAACATCAGTAAAGAGTTGTGCATGTTCTGAAAAGGACATAAAAATACCCACTGAGAACCAATTGGGGAAAATTAACATGAGTCCAACTAATATAGCAATACCTACATGGTACATGGAATGGTTTAGAGAGTGAAGAAATTAAAAAATACAGAAGTGATGCAGTGATGATTATACACTTAACAAAGTGAAGATAAATCAGAAACCAAGTACTATTCAAGTATTTATTTCATGTAATATTGGATCATATTGATCAGAATAAGTAAACAAACAATAATATATAGTAATACCAAAAACAACAGGGTTTTTTGGGTTTTTTTGGGAGAAAAAAAGTCAATATTTATTGTGACCACCCTTTACTTTAATTACAGCATCTTTCAGGCATAGTGTTCACATATTTTTTAATTTCTTCACTCGCTAAACCATTCTATATTGTTTGAAGTTCATTCATGCTATGCAGAAGGCAAAAAAATAACATTTGCGGCACCTTTTTCTGAAGAATTGGTATTTTCAGTGTTTTTGTTTTTTAGCCATACTTTTACCTCAATATACTTGTCAGAATGATTTTTTTTGGTTCTCATTGCCTACAATAGTAAATTAGCCTAAATAATAGATTTTTAATCTTTCTAATCTTTTTATTATGAGCCCTTTTAGATAAATGTGGTGATGTGTAATCTTCACTGCACACTACTGTATTTAAACAGAAAATTAATTGCTAAATACCTAGTTATTAAACATTGTTTTTCTTCTATATATGCCACTCACCACAGTCAGGCTTGCCACGAACCCGTGATCCAGTGACCTCAGTTCCATGGAGATCAACACACCAGCATTCTGCCCTGCTCTGATCACACTGTAGCTTCCTGTAGTAGCCATCCTCATCACAGCTTGGAATGAACATACCTACATACACAGTGTGTTATTAAATATAAATATATTTTCCATTAACTCAGCTCTCAGCAAATGCACAAGTCATTTACAGCAGTCTATATTAGTGATTACTGTCGAACAGTAATGTCAGAGAAAGAGAGGGTGCCTGTGATTAGAAAGGATTTCTAAAAAGATAAGAAAGCTTATCAGTAGAATGAATAACTCTCCTGGCCATTTACTGTTGATACTGTTGTTGGCCTGCAGCTTGGGAAAATGGTTGTGGTTAAATTCCGGCTGAGAACAGAGACTTACTGACACTGTGTCATTTTTGTTTAGTGATCTGAAGGTCGGGGGTTCAACCCTCAGTACTTTCAAGCTGCCACTGTTGGGCCCTTGAGCAAGGCCTTTAACCCTCAATCAATTTGTTGTAAGTCTATCTGGAAAAGGCCATCTGCCAAATGCCATAAATGTAAATGATCTATAGCGTTTTCCTGACAGGTTCACTAAGGTGTCCTAGCTGGGGTACCCAAAAACTCATGGAAACCCATGCAGGCAGTGAGAAGATACAAACTGCACAGAGAAAGGTCCTTACTGCTTTGAGGCAACAGTCCAACCCACCTTCACCATCATGCAGCCTTCATGTAGAATATACATTGTTTTCTCGAACTGTGGTAAAGAAAATGTAATCTCGTAGTCAGGGTGATGTCACGCCCATGTGACCTACCTGCCAACTACCGGTGCCATATTTATCTAGGTGAAAGGGAGAGAGAGATGTTCACCTAGCAGTAATAGTTATCAGTTATCCAGCAGGAATTTCTAATCTCCAGCCTCTGTTCCACTCTGATTTGTAGAATGAATAGGATGTTGTTGACTGCAATGAATATAATTCCTGTAACCTAGATTAGATCAGTACACACTTGTAATAATCAGTACAGGCTTGTATTGCAAGCTAACTCTCTTTACACTAGTCAAATATAGCACCTACTGTTGTGAGGTAAGTCACATGACCAGTAACTGTATGTCCGACTGTATGTCGAGAATTTAATTAAAGTTTATTTAATATGTACTACTAGGTATTTTTTTTCTCAATGAATAAATGACCAAGTACATTGTTTTCATTTCATTTGTTTAGTTATGTTCTCTATATTTACATTTAGGACTTCTTTTTTCCTGAAAATCTGATGAGGTTTTCAAGCACCACTTTTTTGAACTGAATAAAATTTCTCTAAACAGGGAGACATCACCTTTCCATCTTCTGTACAGAAATGGATCCTGTTAACAAACCAGTAACAGTACTATGACTGGTTTAGTGTTTGTGCCTCCCGAGGGGACATCTGTCATCCAACACACTCACTCTACATTACAGCTCAATGCAGGTGTCATATACACCAACTGAGAGAGGACGAGAGTGGGGGGATCATATGACTGAGGGATGAAGTGTCAAAGACATACAGGGGGAGTAAGAGAATAATAATAAGTAGAATTTTATAATAATAATTATGCCATACCAACTTTATTTATATAGCACTTTCACACAACCATGGCTGAAACAAAGCGCTGTACATCACAAGAAAAATTAAGGCAAAACATTCAAAACAACATAAAAATAATCAATAAGTAAAAACAAATAATAACAAATAATTTAAACAAATAAAAGTCTAAGTCTCATACGGAGTCAAAAGCCAATGAGTACAAGTGGGTTTTAAGACGGGTTTTAAAACTGGACAATGAAGGCACCTGTCTAACATGAAAGGGCAGACTGTTCCACAATTTAGGAGCGGCAACGTAAAACGCTTCACAAGTCCCCTCTGATCGTCCGCTTTGATTTTGATACAGCCAGGAGCAGCTGATCAGCTGACCTGAGAGACCAGGTAGGAGCGTATGGATGAAGAAGACCAGAGAGGTAAGGTGGGGTGAGGCCATTTAAATATTTAAAAACAAAGAGAAGAAGTTTAAAATGAACTCTTAGATACGCTGCTAACCAATGAAGTGAAGCCAGAATTGGTGTAACGTGGTCTTTATTGCTTGCTTCAGTTAAAAGATGTGCAGCTGCATTTTGAACCAGCTGGAGACGTGAGAGGGAAGACTGGCTGACTCCAAAATAAAGTGCATTGCAGTAATCCTGCTGAGACCTGATGAAGGCATGGATTACTGACTTGAAGTGCTGTCGCAAAAGGACACCTTTGCCAACTGCCTTAAATGAAAAAAGCTGGACTACTGTGGCAATTTGACGGTCCATCTTAAAACACAGATTTGTAACCACAGGCCTTACGTACAGTGCCAAGGGACCCAGGTCACGAGGAGGGGACTCACAGGAGCCACTGGGACCAAACACCATCACTTTTTTGTCATAAAATTTTTAAAAGTTAAGGGCAATCCAAGCTTTTACGTCATTTAGGCAAACAAGAAGAGGTGCAACTGAAAACACATCCTTCCGCTTTAGTGGTACATAAATCTGACTGTTGTCAGCGTAGCAGTGGAAGGAGATACCATGCTTTCTAAGAATAGAGTCCAGAGGAAGTATATAAAGTGTGAACAGCAGTGGCCCTAAGATTGAGCCCTTTGGAACCCCACATAACAAGGGAGCGGAGGCAGATTCAGAACCAGCAATGTTTACACTAATGGTTCTATTCGCCAGATAAGAGTTCAACCATTTCAGGGCATTACCACGAATGCCCACTAGGTGCTGTAAACGAGATAATAAAATGTTGTGGTCCACTGTATCAAAGGCTGCGGTTAGGTCAAACAGGAAAAGGATCCCATGGTCACCCGAGTCCAAAGCTAGGAGGATGTCATTAAATACCCTTAACAAAGCTGACTCTGTGCTATGAAAAGTTTTAAAACCTGACTGAAAAATCTCCAGGATGTTATGCTAATAATAATAATAATAAATGACTATAATGTATTAAAACTGTGTTTATAATTAAATTACACAATATACTACATTACCCAAGAACATTTCATATTTAGATTTAAAACAGCAAAATTTATAATTTACATTTTTTTTTGCTTATTACTTTCTAAAAAATCTTTCTTCAGCTGAGCTACACATGTACAAACACACATTAAATATTAAGCTTCTCCAGTTCTCATTTTAGACTGCCAGGTAATCCAAGTGTAATTAGCAGCAAAATCAACACAGTAGCCAGAAAGCCAGTTAACCAGCCTCTAAATATAACTTTTGCTGCCTGATTTGAGAAAATTACACAATATACAAACACATGAGCATGGTTATATTCATACCTGGTTTTCTCTTGGCCACCTCCTTCACCTGGAGTCTCTCAATCTCAGCCAGACAGGGTGGTTCTAAAGGACAAAAGAGTCATCTTATAATCATTTCTTCATAATCGGTTTGCCGAACTGTTAAATCCTACTAGGATTGTAGGTAGGCTGTCTCCTATCTCAGCCGACTCTCGGTGCAGGAACGGTACACCATGAACAGCTTGTCAGTCTATCTTCAGGCAACACACAAACACACACACAGCCATGCACCCATGCACACTCACATCCAGGGACAATTTGGAACAGCCAGTTCTCCTAATGTGCATTTGTTTGGACTGTAGGATGAAACCGGAGTTCCAAGAGGAAATCCACACAATCTCCACACAGAAACACCCTCACCAAGCCCAGGACTCGACCTTCTTGCTGTAAGAAAGATGTGCTAACCACTATGCCTATGTGGTGCTCATCTCTCAATTGCCAAAACATCCTTTGCAACTCCATAGAAACATAACGAAAACTTCTGAGATGTGAAAATGGGAGGCTTAGAACAGTTAAAGAGAGAATCAACTCACTCTCCCTCCAGAAGCAGAGACACCACTCGGCTGTGGACACCTTGCCATCACGGTACGAGTCGCAGGAGTTGAAGAACGGCCTAATACACACCTCGTATTTCTCCAGGTTTATAGCAGCCAGCTCAGAGTGGTCCAGGTAGAGGTCATTACTAGTGTCCAGCTTAGAGAACATCCAGCCAATTGAGTCCTTGCAGCCTGCCACCAAATTCCTCTCAAACACTGGAACAGGAGCAGGAGGAAATCCCTTAGTGCACGTGTGTACAATAACACTTACCATCAACACGGATGTATTGTCACTGAGAGATACTAACCTGAAGCTGTTCCTGATCCCTGCCGGCCAGAACTATTCATTTTAGCATTGCCGTGGAGAAGCTGAAACCAATCCCTGAGCCTGTCTCCCAGATCTGCCAAGTCCTGACCTGTGCAGCTCTCTATAGAGCAAAAAGAAGAGAGAGACAGAAAGAGAGAGATTTAATTTAAAAATAATTATTATTCAACAATATTTCTGTAGTGCATTTCAGAATAGACACCGTCACAAAACAACTCATTTTCACTGAGGGCCACATCACAAAATTTCTAGGTCACCAAGGGCTGAATAATTACTGAACATCCATTACAAAAAAGGGCATAAAATGAAATCAACACGGCTAAAGGATGAAAAGTTTAGGTATTTGTACTTTTTTCCTTTTCAGACAACACTTGACAGCAATTAGCTAGCTTGCAAGCGTTCTTGAGTCAGGAATGACTAGCTGCTTTTTTTTTTTTTAAATACGTTACTGCCACCTAGTGGAAGGATGATAAATTACATTTCATGGTAATGGTTGACGCAAAGAATGTATGACAACCACATTCTTTAAAAGCTCTCATGGGTCACATAAAATGAGGTGGCGGGCCGGATTTGGCCCGCTGGCCTTGAATTTGAAACCTGTAATCTAGACCCACAAGGAGCAAGCCAGAGGTACAAGTGACAGGACAACACAAGAAGGAATGTTTGACATAAACCTGACTCAAAATCTATGCTCTTCTGGGTAATACTGAAGAAGAAAATAGAAAAAAGCAAACAAAGGCAATATATAGACATCTTTGTTTATATTCTCCTTCTGTTCCATATTTGTTATATAGTAGTATTAAATCCTAAAATTAAAATGAATTTTCAGGGATTTTGTGAATGAATGCATTATTTTTGTAACTAATCAAGAAAGTTGACGTTAATCAGGCCAGAAAAGGGGCTTTTTTTTTTTTTACTGTACATAGTGTACTCCTGTATAACTTGAAGTTCAGTATCAACAAAAGTGAAGCTTAATCCCCATCCCACGGTTCATCTTCTTCACTTCACCTGACGCTCTGTTTGTTCTTAATTTTGGGGAAAAAGTAAACAGCTGATTCTTCTGACATGACTTGTGGCAGAATTTTATATTTATAAAATGTGGATATAAAGATTGGATTAAAGCATGCAGGCTCTGAATTCAACCTGCTACATCATTTACATTCTCCATAATGCTAATGTAGAATTAATACAGGGAGGCATGTTGGTGTAGTGGTTGGCATGTCCGCATTACAGCAAGAAGGTCCTGGGTTCGATTCCCAGGCTCGGGCATTTCTGCATGGAGTTTGTTTTGTTTCCCTGTGCTTGTGTGGGTTTCCTCTAGGTACTCCGTTTCCTCCCACAGTCCAAAGACATGCACATTAGGCTAATTGGATGTTCCAGTTTGCCCCTAGTTGTGTGTGTGAATGGTTGTGTGTGTGTTGCAAAGCAATGGTCTGGCAAGCTGTTCAGGGTGTAGCGACTTCGCCCAATGTTGACCAAGATAGGCTCCTGCCTCCCCGCAACCCTAGTAATTTTGCTGTTTGGCAAATGAGTGAGAATTAATATCAATGGCCACTGAAAAAAGGAAACACTAATGTGTACCAATTGTGGGTCTGGGGCCAATGAAGAAGTGAGTAAAGATTGGGTGTGATCTGGATCCGAATCCAGAAAGGTTTTGTAAAATTTTTAATTTTATGAGATTAAAGAATTCCGGGAGCCAAATTCCTGGATAAAAACGTTTACAGATTGCACTACCTTGGTAGAGGGTTCTAGATATAGTCTAGTCTAGTAATATTTAAGATGCTTATGAACTGATCATAATGATCAAAATGATATGTTTCCATATAAATAATTTTTTTTTTTTCAAGTTTATTCTGTTCTCTAATGCATAATAGTTCAGTTTTAAATTCCTGTCGAAGGCTTTAGGGTAGCTGTAATTGTGTTGTTGCATAACACAGTAAAAATTAATGGTGTTTGTTGATTTAAATGATGCATATTTTCAGAAGCAGATAATTTCAGCAATTGTGCCCAAAAGTATCTGAAAATGATGTTTATACGAATAAAGATTCAAACAGCTCTATGAAGCAGGATATGGCATGATATGATAGAGAACATGAACAGTGACAAGCAATCCAAAACATGTTCCAAAAATATAAATAATATTCTATTACAAATTCTAATACAAATCGGGTAGCCATGGCCTAATGGTTAGTGAAGCGGCTTTGGGACTGAAAGGTGGCTGGGTCGATTCCCGAACCAGCAGGAAAAATGTGTGTCGGTGGGGGAGTGAGCTGCACCTTGCCTTCTTCCACCTTCATGGCTGAAGTGCCCTTGAGCAAGGCACCTAACCCCCAACTGCACCGGGTGCCCCAATGTGTGTGGCAGCCCACTGCTCCGAGTGTGTGTGCTCACTATTTACATGTGTGTGCTCAGATTGGCTGGGTTAAATGCTGAAGCAATAATTTCCCTTGTGGGATTAAAACAGTACATCAAAAAAAAAAAATAAATAATAATAATAATAATAATTTTTTTTAAACGTGGCGCATCGACAAGGACTATCAACCCGGGGATTGCAAGTTCGAATCCGGATTGATGCCACAACCATCCGTGACCGGGAGTCCATGGGAGCTAATTGGCCGAGCTCTCACGGAAGGGAGGGATGGCATATGCTCACTTCC
>JAQMYF010000021.1:35152317-35168109 GCA_030014195.1 Neosilurus mollespiculum
ACACACACACACACACACACACACACACACACACACATATATATATATATATATATATAGATATAGATATAGATATATAGATATAAATATAGATATATATATATAGATAGATAGAAGTATAACCTGTTCCTCTAATATCTCTATGTTGTAGGTTTTCCAGTGTGTCTCCACAAGTTCAGCAATCAAAACACTGATCTAGAAGTACCAGAACTTGGGTACTAATAAAACGTAATAGTGATAAAATGCACCAAAATTTTTTAATGAGGTTTTAGATGCAGTTAAAAGCTTCAATTTATAAAACAGATCCTAAATAGTGCCTTTGCTCAGACTGAATATAAATAATGTAAGGCAATAAAAAAACAGCACTTAGCTCATAAAATGAGAGAAAGAGCACACTATAGCCTGATCTGTTGCTACTGTGCACTCAAGACACACATAGTTAAAAGAAGTTTAGCATTCATTACCATTCATACCTGATCAGAACAAAATCATTCCTCTTCTCTTTCTTTCCGCATTCACTAATCAGGTTGTGCAGAAATATCTCAGTGGCACACTGAACACCGAGAAACTAACGCTGATAAATAGGGTGGACTTTCAAAAGCAACCACCATCATTCCTGAGCAACTTTTTGTTCATCTGCTGCTGATGGCTTATGTAATAAACCACTGGGGACTTGGTGAGGAAGGGATTGTGTATGTTTCTTTTTCCCTGCCTGTCACATTCCTCTTTCTCATTGCTGTCACTCTGAGGGTTTAATAGTCCTCAGCCCACTCATTCTGATGGAGCATGGGACTCCATACGCCAGCTCACACAGTTCGTATTATTCAACCTGACAGCTCACTCACATGTGCAAAGCTTCTAACTGGTTTCAGGGGAGTTTGTGATTCTTGTTCTGATCATCTGATGGGAGAGACAAAAAATGTAAACAGAAATACAGATTTTAAATAATACCACCAATATGAATTGTATTCTAATGGCTTAAATATAATGTAATAATTGAATGATTTTGTTTCCTTTTATTTAAGCAATAATGACTTTTCTTATAATACTTCATTTATTAACAAATTGCCTATTCGCCGGAAACCAAGTAAACTATTTATATTTATTTGTTCCACCAAGCCTGATGTGCATAATTGTTTTAGTATATGCTACATGTAACATTAGCAAAAAAAGCACATTAAAACAAGATATTTATGGTTTTGTTTTTTTAACAGCATCTCGCTAACTCTCTTTAAGAGTTTAAATATATAGTACATGGAAACATAAGGAAAAGCAAACTAAAAGGAGATGTTTATATTTTATATTTACATATTTTAACAATTTTATGTCAGGCGAGCTCTATGTAAGCACTATGTGGCTAGTGACATCTGCTTGGACTGCTCATTCAGAGTTTAGTACATACTACATGGAAATGAAAGTAAACCAGGGATTGTAAATGTGTTTTAGTAGATACTGCACAGAAACACAAGAAAAACAATCTAAAATTAAATTGTAATGGTTTATTTTTCCCGTTTCTTCCGTTTAAACTCTAAGGGACTGTGACAAACTGTGAGTGTCTATTGTATTGCTTCGGGCATTACCCAAATGGAATAATGTTTTTTAATCCCGAGACAGCGTCTATACAATTCAATAGGTGTAGTGCTCCTTACAAACACTCATACCCCACCCTTACAGAAATTCAGACATACTACAGGTTTACATACTTAAGAACATGAAGGTGACAGTAGGATGGAGAAAAGCTCCCGGAAACAACAGAAATGGAAAAATATTGTCAGGAGGTAGATTCATCTCTTCTGGGTGACACTGGAAGGCTTTGTTTTGGAAAGATTTTTTTTATTATGGTGTCATTTGAAGTATTTTAAATTAGCAAATCTATTAGCTAAACCTCTAACAGTTGTGAATGAATCATCAGCAGTAATCTTTGGGGGGGGCAAAGCAACAAGCAGCAGCTTAGCGTCTTTGTGTTCATCAATAATAAACAAAGAGCCATCATGCATGCAGAGTGCTTTTTATTATTTCTCTAAAACGACCAAGAAGCTGATGTGGTATAAAAAAACTGTAGAGTCATAATTTATTAAAAATGGGATGGAAAACATCATGAGGTAAATCACCATTCCAATAGACACCAAATCTACATTATTTGTGCAAGACACAACCAGGAAGAAATACAAAGTGGCTCCCAAAATATATGCCCAAATGATTTTAATAGTGAATGTGGCTCATTAGACTGGGTTAATCATGAAGGATATATTTAAATGCAGTAAGTACTTTTGACAACTGTAGTTGTTACATATCTGTGTCTGCTGAGTCCCCATCACAGCAGCAGAACCTAATTCCTTGTTTTCCAGATCACCAAAGTGTTTCACTTGTGGAAAAAACTGCATTAAATTGTTCTGGTGAAATCTGCACTGCCAAGGAGAGAGTGTGATGCCCACCTTGAGTGATGATAAATATATTTGGTGTTGATTTATCACTCGGCACCAGAGATTGAGAGAGCAGGCATGTGGTGTATGTTTGTGTTGGCATGTAGTAGTACAGTCATTTCAAAGATAATTTTAAAAGGGTCATAAAATTCTATTCAATGTTTAAACTTTTTTAATTTCTTAAGATCCCCCAAATATTTTTTGTTCATGTTGCTGTGCTGTTGAATGACATGGACAATGTACAATTTGTAGGTTTTGCCTGCTCAAATGCCATCGCCAACGGCTGGTAAAACACTGGCTGCAGAGGTTCAGAAGCCACTGAGTGACTGGTCGATAACTGACCCCAAAGATGGGGGTCCATTTTACAAAGGTTCAACACCAAAACTAACAGGTCATGTTGACTTAAAAGTACAGTCATGGCTGGAAAACCAGGCAAGAGCCATTGTACAATAGTGCTTGGACAGATTTGGAGTGGAATGGAGTACATTACAGGTTAGAGACAATTTTCTCTGGGATCAATAAAGTATTCTGATTCTGATATATGTCTCTTTAAATGGCTGCCACTATGTATTTTCTGCATACCAGATGTACAAGCACGTGGCTGTGACAGGAGGTCTGAAAAATGATTATTTCACATTCCAACGGCTGTAAATCACAGACAATTCCTCTACTTCCATATAAACAGAGTGACAAGCCAACATAGAGAGCCCTCTAATATGCAGGATTTCATGAAAAGATTTCATTAAGTGTGTGTGTATGTGTGTCTGTGTGAGTGAGACACACAGAGAGAGAGAGAGAGAGAGAGAGAGATCCATGTATTCATCATATTGTGGGGACAAAACGCAAGAAGTCCCCATAATGTAAACTGTTATATTTTAAGGTGAAGGGTGAGGTTAGGATTAGGTTATGATTAGTGTTAGGCAAGTAGTGGTTACAGTTAGGGCTAGGGGAAATCAACAGGAAATAAATGTAAATCTGTGTATTGTCCCCTGAAGTGATGGAAACCAGACTGTGTATGTGTGTGTGTGTTGGGTGGATGGGTGTGTGTCTGCTGCATCACCAGGGTCTGTGTGATTCTAGATTTATTGGAATGAAACTCAATTAGTGTGATATATAAGCCTTTTTAACGAAAGACAAAGTTAATCTTTAATCATGAAAGCAGTCACACAACTGGGAACATGAGCCACACACCACCCATATGCCCATATCCACCCATATCTTTCTGCATCAGGTGGGACAGTTGGCAGCAGCAACCAAGTACAAAATGAAGTATGGTGCATCTCAGACCGTTTTAAGTGCGCTCACAGGCATGATTTTTAAATTGATGTTAGGCTCCTGTTTTGATTAAAACCAGTGCAGATGTTCTTAGACCTTAAACCAAATCTCACTCACTAGACATTAAACCAAATCTCACTCACAATTCACAAGCCTAATTTTATTCATGCACTGTTTCAAAAAAAAAACAAAAACAAAACAAAAAAAGTCTTATTTAGAGAAACATGCAAATTACCAATTTAGTTACAACCCAATCATGGATTATATAATTTTCTCTGTTAACTTACATGCAGTGAAAAGGGCCTCGGTTTAAACTCAAAAATGTCTTATATCTGTAATAATTCTGAACATAACTCTAAAATATAAGAAATGATAATAAAGTGAATGCAAACAGTTTAATGCAAAGATGTTCTGGCATTTTCCAAGATTATGATTCGCAAGGATGCTTGATTGTAATCAGAGGGCTTACATGTATCTGCTGGAAAGTGGAAAGCATAAGTAATGAGACCTCGATTAATTTTTTAGTGTGCCAGAGATTCTGCGGTACTTATAGAGGGTCTATTTCTAACAAAGAAATAATATATTGATTTAGGCACTGCTTAAAGCAGAGCACCCTATAAGGTCTTTGTGAGATCATTTATTATGCTATGCATACATGGGATTTAGCATCCTTAACAACTGACATCATGCAACTCAGTGATACATAACAGCCAATCACCATCAACTCAGTGATGTGTGGACATGGGACTACCATCCAAAATGAAGTTGGGTTAGCTGTACATACAGCGATGTGTAAATCAATATATTTTATATCTGAGAAAATGCTGGACATCACTGCTCACCCTAAACAGCAATTTTCCCACTATCTTTAATTTCGTGCGATCTGTGCTTAATTTTCCTGCCATTTGCTATATTGATTTAGATTCTCTGTGCTCCATATTCCCGAGGTACGGACTACGGTGTGCACCTAAAATAACCTGTGACTAGCTGATTTTGCCATTCATTTGATGCACAATTATTATGGAAAATGACATGGATGATTCTCCCCTGTTTTGTTAGCTTATTTATCTGTTTAACGAGTTCATGTTCCGTGTTACAGTTGTTGTTTGGTGTTTTGGTTGGCGAAGGTTTGCCTGTCTATCTGATTTAGATTAGTGCACACTGAATATAAATACACACACACCTTATTTTCCTGTGTATGTCAGGGGTAGTGGTGATGATGAGCACAAAGGACTGATTACATCATCACATGGAGATCCAATCAGAACACTATCAGTTCTCAAGTATCCCTAGTCCCAGCATGCACCTCTGCAGTCTAAGACCCAGACAGCTATGAAAGTCATAATTCATGCCTATGAAAATCCACTTAGAAGCTATGCTAAAAATGGAGCAGTAACAAATAATCAATTTAATATTTTTTTCGGGAATATAAACACCTGCTACAGTGTAAGTAATAAAAGCCACCTGTCCATCAATGATGCATAATAAGTCAGTTAACAAAGCTCAAAGTAGAAAACAGGGGAGAAGACAGAACATCAGCTTCAGAAGGCTGTGTTTCCCTCTGAGACAGGAAGTGTGTATACAAACTACAACGGTAGATCTAATACACACATGCATATTCTCTATATCTCCAAGCAAAATTCTGTGATGGAGGGACGTCTGTGATGCAGACATTGTGTCTCAATGTAATATTTCTACCAATAGAATGGTAACGCCTTATCACTTATGTTCAGCCCTCATCCTTCATCCTCTACTCAGTATCCTACTGTAAACACCAATATCACACAGAATCCCATCCAGCTCAGAAACATATGCGAATGAAAAGACATCCATTCCTGTGGTGTCTCTTCCTTCAGAGTAATTGTGAGAAAGTAAAAGCATGGGTGTAATGTTCAGTGTTATGAATAGTGGCTGTGATATCTCTGCATGGTCACTGGCTGCAGGCTGTGTGAGTGTATTACTGACCAAATAAGGGGAAATCGGTCACATATTTCCTACTGTTTTGTTCGGTTTTGTTTTTTGTTTTCAGCTCGTAGCTGTTCTGAAGGTGTTTCCATAGAAACATGACCATGATGGAATTTCAGTAGCAGAATGCCATGCTTATTCATTAATGGGAGACTCTTCACAAACACTTCACTACTCCCTTCCCTCACAAAATGACTCGAAGCTGCCCTACTTCAACATATAAAATTAGCCTAGGCAGGTATCCTAACCATGATGTTTTTTTACTGGTTTGGCTGTTTTTTTCTTCCTTCCACTACTGCTTGGACTACTGGAGTCTACTCCTTGAAATAAGATTGGAGATGTGGGTTAGAGCTTTGGCTTTTAAAAAACACTTACATATAAAACACATAATTATATACTTATTTAAATTTTTTCGTGAATTTACTGTTCATAAAAAGATTTACTAAGGTGAACCATGCCTTGAAAAAAGGGTGGTGGTAGTGTAGTAGCAGTAGCACCACTGCCTTACACAAATAAGGTTCTGGGTTCGAATCTCCTACGCACGTGCATTAAGTGTACTGACTAATCTTAATTGCCGATAGGTGTCAATATGTGTCTGAGTGGGTGTTGGTCACTGGGTTAGACCTGCAATAGCCTGTTGACCTGTTCATGATGTACCTTGCCTCCTATTTGAAGTCACCTGGGATTAGCTCCAGTTTTCCCAGTGACCTAAACTAAACTAAAGGGGGCAGCCATAGCCTAATGGTTAGAGAAGTGGCTTTGGGACTGAAAGGTCGCTGGTTCGATTCCCGAACCAGCAGGAAAAATGTGTGGCGGTGGGGGAGTGAGCTGTACCTTTCCATCCTCAACCTTCATGTCTGAAGTGGCACCTAACCCAGAAATGCTCTCCAGGCACCCCCAATGTGTGTGGCAGCCCACTGCTCCAAATGTGTGTGCGCTCACTGTTTACATGTGAGTGCTCACTTTGGATAGGTTAAATGCTGAGGCAATAATTTACACGAGTAGCCAAGATTACTCCAAAGGCTCAACACAATTCTTAATGAGGTAAAGAAGAACCATTGAGACATAGCGAAAGACCTGAAGGAATCATTCAAATTTGATATTAATGTCGACTGATGAAGTGAAAGCTGACTCACTGTACGTTTTGTGTAAGAAGGGCACTACATACCAACATTAATGCATCATCCCAACCCTTTGGAGTGGCCCAGACAGAGCCCATAGCTTAATCCAATATAGATGTTGTGGAATGACCTCAAGAGAGCTGTTCACACCAGACATCCTAATGTAATATGGTTGAGCCGAAAAATTCCTCCTGAAATGTTGTGCAGGTCTGTTCTGGAATTACTAGAAGAGTGTGTTTGAGCTTATTGCTGATAAAGGAGGGTCGACCAGTTATTTAATCTGTTTAAGTGTTCACTTTTTCCACCAGCACTGAACGGTTAATACATGTACTTGATAAAGGTATGAAATATTAGAATTATAATGTTTTATTAATGCTTTTTTCCCCATTTCATTTCATTTTTTGAACTGTATCCTTGAATAAGATCATCGGGAGGCTTAATCACAGCCGACTCCAGGATAAGACGGGAAAACCTTGAACAGCTCACCAGACCATCAAAGGGCCAATCATTTTCAGTGACATTCACACCTGGGGCAAACTAGACACCAAACCAATAAACCTAATGTGTATGTCTTTGGAAACTAGAGTACCCAGAAGAAACCCACACAAGCATGCAATCTTATGCAAAGGATTCAGTTATACGGTATACACTACATTGCCAAAAGTATTCATTCATCTGCCTTCACACGCATATGAACTTAAGTGACATCCCGTTCTTAATCCATAGGGTTTATTATGACGTCGGCCCACCCTTTGCAGCTATAACAGCTTCAACTCTTCTGGGCAAGCTTTCCACAAGGATTAGGAGTGTGTTTATGGGAATTTTTGACAATTCTTCCAGAAGTGCATTTGTGAGGTCAGGGCTGAGAGCTTCATTGCATGACGTTCTCAGCCATGGAAACCCATTGCATGAACACACTGTTCCTGAGTTAATCTTAAGGCCACATGAAGTTTGGAGGTGTGTAGTGTTTGACTCTGCTGAAAGTTGGCATCCTCTGCACACTAGGCGCCTAAGCACCCACTGACCCCGCTGTGCCATTTTATGTGGCCTACCACTTCGTGACTGAGTTGCTGTTGTTCCCTCTTGCTTCCACTTTGTTATAACACCACTGACAGTTGACTGTGGAATATTTAGTAGTGAGTACATTTCATGACTGGACTTGTTGCACAGGTGGCATCCAATCACGGTACCACGCTGGAATTCACTGAGCTCCTGAGAGCGACCCATTCTTTCACAAATGCTTGTAGAAGCAGTCTGCATGCCTAGATGCTTGAATTTATACACCTGTAGCCATTGAGGTGATTGGAACACCTGAGTTCAATTATTTGGATGGATGAGTGAATACCTTTAGCAATATAGTATATGTTAAATTGCATTAATTCACACTGGATTTTTTTTTTTCCATATTTTAATTATTTATAAATATGGAAGAATTGATAGACGGATGAATGTATATTCACAGATGGGGTCATGGATTGAAGAATTTCCCTTGAAAAGCTATAACTTGAGCATTTTGCATCTTATCAAAGTAAATTATGCAAAATGTAGCCTGAAAAAATCTGCCTGGAGTAATAAAAGGCAGCACTTCTTTTCTTAATCCTCCTGCTCAGAAACCTACACAGGGAGAATTTTATCCACTCATTAAATGATAAGAAACCATTAATCCTACCTGGATCCTGCTATACAATTAACACCATTTTAGAAAGCATGGCGCTGTACTGGCTGCTGCCCTATTCCAAACCTTAGAATTAAATATCACAATTTACAGGTTGACATTACTGATGCAAGAAATGCAGAGAATATTAAAGAGCCTATCAAAATATGACACCATTTATGTACAGTGGTTTCAAAAACTGCCCTTCATTTCTGGAGAGCATGAATAAATTGCTTTCGTAAGAGATACAAGGAGACGAAATGCCTTGATAAAGAACTGACACCAAGGGCCAAATTACTTAGCAGGGCAAAATAGCATGGGGTTGCAATGAAAAATGAAAAAGAAAGAAAGAAAAGATGGAAGGAAGAAAGGAAGAATACTATACCAGTGGGAGCGGCCAACTCTGTGGTTGACCTACTAACACTTCAAATAAATGAACACAATCAGTTCATTTCAATAATGAGCAACACAATCTACCAAATTGGCGTAGGGTCCCAAACAGATACAGAATAACTTGCCTTGGCAATCCCTATGTTTAGTGAACATATTCCTCTGGTGTTATAAATAAATTAACATGAGTGAAGAAAATTCTCTCCTTTCTAACACATGCTCTTTTTATTAAAGCTCATTCCTGAGAGCACAGTGGGACTTTCACAAGCACAGAAAGGATATTCTGAAGAGAAAATATTTATCAGAAATCCATTTTTTGCTTGCTCAATCACTGCACCTCAGACTGAGAAATTAAAGTATGCATTTTTGTGTTAAACAATAATGCAATTAGCAATAAAAAGGCTATTTAATAAATCACAATGTGTTATTCATTTACTCTCCTCTCCCGATTTTGTAATCTGAAAGAGAGCCTCTTAAAAATACATATGCAATGACATCAGAATCAGAATACTTTATTTATCCCGGAGGAAATTGTGAAATCATTAACAAGCTCACTTTAGCTGCACACACCGGAGGTATATCTGTGACACATTAGAATACAACTACATTGCTGGTAATGCCAACGTTTTTGGGTTGAGAATCAAAAACCTCCGCAGAATTGTTCATCAGTTCATCCAGTATAAGCCTGCAAAGTTTTGTGCACTTCCGGTCGGTAATAAAGGAGTAGGACAAAAAGTAAAAAACCTGACCCACCAGTTCTGTTCATGTGACATGGAGCATTATGAGCAGCACTCAGTCAGTGTTCTGGGATTCAGAAGCCACCTGCTAATGCAAGTATATGTTTCAGTTATGACCTCATAATTCTGTTTCCGGTTTGAAAATCCAAAATTGGAATTCTAGCTATTCTCCACTAGAACAAGTCTGCCATGTTTCATCTGATTCTGATCACTAATAACAAAGGAGTGAGATTTTTAGACTCAACTGTCCACAACAACAACTCTAACAAGTTTGATACCAGCATAAAAATAACTGTACTGTACACTATCTCTTCACTGTGCATCTTTAGTATATTTTGACTGAAGGTTTTAACACCAAAAGAGGGTTTGTGCATGCTGCAATCTGTTAGTAAGCCTGGCCGCAACTAACCTCAGCTTATAATGGTATGCTTTTAAAACCCATGCATTTAGTAATGTGGGAGTTTGAAAGGTAATCCAGCAGTGACAGATTGCTCTCTCACTGATTTCTGTCTTTTAGCTCAGCAGGAGAAGGAGGTGACACTTGCACTGCAGAACTGTTCCTTTGAGGCACTGATTAATCATGTACTGCTGAGCTGAGTCACAGATGCATTAGTTATTCTCACTGATCCAAGAACTGTGAGAGACATGGGTTAAAAGCAAAATGAAGTCTGCTCATCCTCACGGATCTCAACGTGAGCTCACATGAGTTCAGCAGCGGGGTGTGGGATGGCTAGTCACTGACTGTAGTTAATACACTAATAATCATTAGCTCTGTTTCTGCCATGCTGACTTATAAGCAATTAAGCTCATAGTTGAGGAGGAAAATGATCAGAATTTAATTATAACAACAGGCACCCTAGCTTTGATCTGTAAAGTAAATACAATACACATTCATATGGGAAGGAGTAATTTACTAGAAGAAAGCATTGATGATGACCATCGTGGAGATGGGTGTGAGATCCTAAACAATATCTGATGAAGGAAACTTCAAAATCTGATGAACAAATACATGAGATTTTTAATCTAAGTGCTAATCCAGGCAACAGTTTAGCTTCACCTTTAACAGATTACACCAAACCCACATGCTTGTTTTTTGTGGTCGTCTTCTATTTTTTATTCTTCTATTTAGCTTATTCGTCATTCCAACACCACTCATGCATTCAGCATTGATCTTTTATCTATGCCACTTCTCCTTCAGGGCCGTGGGAAAAGTGGAGCCAATCCCAGCTGACTTCGAGTAAGAGGTGGGGTATACCCTAGGCACACCGTCAATCTATCACAGGGTTAACACAGAGACAACCAACCATTCACACTAAAATTCACACCTATGGGCAATTTAAAGAATCCAGTTGACCTAAAGTGCATGTCTTTGGACTGTGAGAGGAAACAAGAATACCTGGAGGAAACCCATACAAGCACAGGGAGAGCATGCTAACATTACACAGAAAAGTTCCAGTTCTGTGAAGTCCACCCCCAGTCCCCCCAATGAAAAATTAGATGGTTATTCTTGACTCCTTTGCCACAATTGGTTCTGCAACAAAAAAAAATTGAGTTTACATAGTTTAAGATATACAGAAGTAAGAACTATTCTGCGTTAGCATGTCCGCCTGACAGCAAGAAGGTGCTGGGTTCAAGTCCCGGGCTCAGGCGTTTCTGTGTGGAGTTTTCATGTTCTCATCGCGCTTGCGTTTTTTTTTCTGGGTATTCCGGTTTCCTCCCACAGTCCAAAGACATGCACATTAGACCAATTTTCAGTTCCAAAATGCCCCTAGGTGTGGATGGGATGTGAGTGGGAATCGATGTGTTTGTGCTGGCACTATGATGGTCTGGCGAGATGTTCAGGGTGTATCCCTCCTTCACCTAGTGTCAGTTGAGATAGGCACCAACCTCCCTGCAACCCTAATAGGATTAAGCGGTTTGGAAAGTGAGTGAGTGAGTGAGATGTTGCTTTGTGTTGTTTTGTTAATGAAAAGGTGTGATGCAAACTGTGGAAACATATTTCATATGAAAATTGTGCTGTTCTCTACTGCTACTAAATACATACAGCACATGCACTGCATCTGTGACATTGTTCATTACTGATATTTATGCTTCACGGACTCTGATATCAGTAAAAACAGCTTTACCTGCTGCTTTGCTGCATTTTCACACTAGAAAGGTCAAAGAAAAACCCTTAGAGTTTCAATATGGTCCAGTGTCTCCAGTTTAGGACTTTAGACTGCATGAATATGTGTGGCACAGATACAGAAAAAAGGTAAACTAAGTGTACAATATTATCTTAAATCTTATCTGGAAAGCTGTCACTTATAATCTTTACTCTACTGTGCCTTGGGAAAGTGAGCAGAAAGATCAGCTCGCTATACTGTAGATAACAATAAATACTGCTGTCTGGGATCAATGGTAAATACTCTCCAAAATCATGGGGATGAAAATAACAAAATCAAACCTTAGATGTCATTGACCATAACAGAAACAAGTTAAAATACTAATAGCAGTAAACTGTGTGTTATATATGATGGAGTGAAACATGGTTCAACATGAAGGCCATTTTTAAATACACAAATATGTGGCATCAGTGCATAAATCTACCTACAGTCACTGGAACCATTAATACGACAATTAGTATACGCAAAATGAAGAGATTTTATTTTGTTATAATAAGCTTTTCGGACCCTGGGGAGGACTGAATGAGCAGGTTATCTCACCAGTTAACTTTTTCTTCCCTAATGGTACAGATATAAAATTGGGGTTGAAATAATGAAAGAGTGGTTCAGGGAGCATGAGGAACCATTTTCACACATGAACTGGTCGCACAGTGTCCTGACCTTAACCCTAGGGAAAGTCTTTGGGATGTGCTGAAGAAGACTTTGTGAAGTGGTTCGATATTCCCATTGGTGAAAAAAGAACCGAACTCTGGATAGAAATAAACATTGTAATGTTGCGTAAAGTGAAATGAAAGGCAAGCCTTCCAAACTCTCCTGTTACACATGAACATATGCATATTTTCATTATCTGGTGGTTTTTACTTACAGTTTTGAAGTTACAACCTGTTGATGGTTGGCAGCAGCCATTTTGAAAAGGCTTCTCTTGTGAGTACGCGATCACATATATCCCCCGGTTCATATAAGACAAGTTATTGGTAATAATAACAGTATCCAGATATTAATCTAACAAATCAGATATAAACTATTGAACTTCTGAATAAAATATAACTAGGCACAAATACAAATCATACATGCGTCCATTTACATACATCAAACAAGAGTCCGTACATATAAAAGAAAACTATGCTGTATATTCAAATTTGTGAACCATCACAGCAAAGTGGGTATTAAGTCGGAAATAATTAAATACTTTGTTGAAATTTAAACATAATTTTTTTCAAAGTTAAATGCTTAAAAGGCTAAAAATATGAAATATAAAAATATTTTGGTTAGTTACTCCAAAACAACACAATTATGTAAGAAAATTTGGTATCATTGTAAAGCTTAGGATATCAGCTACAAAATAGTAGCAATAACACAAAATGAATAATTTCCGACTAAATACCCACTTTGTGGTGATGGGTCACCAATGTATTCATATGCAAATTAGTTCTTTATTACTGAGGAAATATGGGGTGATTACATGTCTTTTCACAACTTTTTGCATTAACAATAACATCACCCAACCACCCTGTGTGTGAAGTAATTGCTGGAGTTTTATTCTCTACACATTAAAAACCTTCATGAAACATCATGTTTTAATAGAAACCGACAAACTATGCATGCAAGCTTTTATTAAGTTTGGAATTCATTGGCTTTAAAGTTTGTCCAAACAATGCCATAATGCTTACCCATGTAATCAAGGCTAAAGGCGGTTCTGCAAAAGATTAGTGCGTCACTTTTTTTTTTTTTGTTTTTTTTTGGGGGGGGGGGGTCTGACAGTGTGTCTAAAGACGGAGGCTATGGGCCTATTGGAACCCAAAATATAGTACATAAACTTCATGAAAGGCAAACAGCGTCTTATAATCCTGCTTCATTTGAGTTTGATTTCATTCATTCATTCATTCATTTTCTAAGCCGCTTATTCCTAATTAGGGTCGTGGGCAGGTTGGCGCCTATCTCAGCCAACTCTGGGCAAAGGCAGGGTACACCCCTGAAGAGTTAGCCAGCACATATACAATTATTCATACTCACATCTTTGGAACAGCCAATTAGCCTGCTGTGCATATTTTTGTGGGAAGGAACCTGATTACCCGGAAGCAACCCATGCAAGCACGAGGAGAGGATGCAAACTCCACGCCTAAACGTCCAAGCCCGGGAATTCAACCCAGGCCTTGTTGTGAGGTGGATGTGCAAACCCCTGTGCCACAGTGGCGCCCGGAGTTAGATTTATTTATTGAAATCAGTTTGCCCTCACCATGATCCACCAGTAAAACCATAATGCACCAGATTCTACACTGGAGCTATACTGGAGAGAAGAAAGCCATTCTTCATAATGAGATTTCCTCATTTAGTACTTTGATGATGCTGGTGGAAAGTACAAACACACGTCATTCAAAAATTTCCTCTTCCTTCGCATTCATTTGGTTTTGAGATATCATCAGTGTTCAGGTCAGAGAATACTGTTTACATATTGAAAAAAAAATTAACAATTCATGCCCCGTGGATGGAAGTGTAGTCATTGTCAAGGACATAAAAAAATTTCCTCGCTATAGAAAAGTTGCATTATAGGATAAAAGGGATCCAGCAGACTTACAGTGTTGTTTCTCCTTAAAAGGAAACGTGGATCCAAAGCATGCCAGCAAAGTTACTTTCACTGCCTAAATGAGTCAGTGGTTCTTCCTTTTTGATATTCGTTTGTGTCTCCGCTGCTGAGGTCAGGATTGAACACATCTCAAGTGGAGGATTGTGTTTGCAAACACACAAAGATGAAGTGTTTCTTACTGAGTGCTTCTTCGCAGCAAATAAAGAGCACATGGGAAACCATGTCAGAAATGATCCCATTAGCTTAAATGTTTGATTTAATCAACTGTAGCAGACAGGAGGCTAGAGACAGATGTGAGGAAGCTGTTGCTTGAAATTGCTATTCAATTTGATAACAAAGGAAAGCTAAAATGTGCACACGTCACAACCTGAACTGGGTTACGCTGCATGATGTTAAATGAAAAATTATTTCCAGCCAGAACAATGTACTCACTTTCCTCAGAGCCCTGGGGATCATCCACAGTTCTGACGTAATCATCCTAAACAAACAATAATCAATTATCAATTTATTTATATTATTATACCATTAAATACATGACAGTAAGAGGCTTCTTTTATTGATACAGACTCTCTTTAACATTTCAATAATACATTTAACATTAGAAGTGACAATTAAAAAAAAGACAGAGAGATCATGCCTCTGTCACTATGGGAACACGGATCACAACTTGACGCGAGTTCACACCCACGGTAACAGAACAAGAAATGCTCTCTGCAACGCACTCCGTGACTAAAAGAGAAGGACATCGGTATGCTACATGTGTATTTCTCTCAGAAATATATATTTGATGGCTATGCCCTGTTTAGTCAGTAGGCACATTTTATTGCTAATACACAGCAGGTGGGGGAAATCTAACTCAAAACTTTAAACTGAAAAATAAATGTGGTGCTGCTTTTATACTGGTGATTTTAAGATTTTACAAGCTAGAAGACAGCTCAGAGTGATCTTATAAAATCAACCTAAAATTGTTTACGCTTTTGTTTAAAAAAGAGGGAACAACAACAACAACAAACAACCAACATTGCACTTAAAAGCAAAATTACACACCTCTACTTCCTTTCATGTGGGAGGCACAGCAGGAGGAAAAACATGAAAAAAGAGAAATAGATAAGAGGAAGAAGGTGTTAGTAAAAGACACACACACACCAACACATTATGCAACTAAAAAACAAATATGCAACACATATGAATCTGCTTTCATGCCATGCACATGACAGACTAATTTAGTTATTCTTAGAAATGCTAACCATAACTGACTACTCGTGAAAATTAAACACATGTAAAATCCAAAGACATTATATAAAAAAAAAAGATGATTAGAGCTGATGGTAGTAAACTACTACAGGCTAGATCCCCACTGACTTAATCTCTGCTTTGGCTTAATTGTGTTTAACATTATATATATCAAATTCAAATTCAAATTCAAATTCAAATTTATTCATCACATACAAATTATACACAGTACAATATGTAGTGAA
>JAQMYF010000021.1:35171586-35211915 GCA_030014195.1 Neosilurus mollespiculum
TTTAGCTAGGTCTTATTTTCGGGGTAGGGCTTATTTTGGACCGTTCTGCTGAAGTAAGGGTAGGTCTTATTATCGGGGTAGGTCTTATTATCGGAGAAACATGGTAGTAGGTATTATCCACTGCATATCAGAAAACCCCCACAATACCTGCCAATTTGAAGATTAATAGACCCAGTTATTTAGACGTCACAGTGTGGCCCTTGTTAAAGTAACTCAGGTGCTTACACTTGCCCATTTTTCCTGCTTCGAAAAATATCTGTTCACTTTTTGCCTAATACATCCCACTCATTGGCAGTTGCCACTGTTAAGAGATAATCAATGTTAATCAGTTCAACTGTCAGTAGTTATACTGTTTCTAATTTTATAGCTGATTAGTGTACAGTAGACTGACAGTTTTTGAAACAGAACATCAAAACAGTCATGATACTGCTGCCCCATCACAAATAATAATAGCTACCTAGCTACGTAGATTGGAAAATTAGATTACTCTTTCAATGCCGCTACCAATAACACACCAAATAGGGTTAGCCTTGTGGCGCTGCCAGTTTTTTTCCCCAATCTAGCCCTCCACAGTCAGAGTGTGGCTCATGGGTTTTCATTTCTGCTATATTTCTGCAAAAGGATCTGCCCAGTTAAAAAAAAACAGGTTCTGTAATGTTGCAGATCAGAAAAAACTATGCAACCCATTTGATCATCATCATCATCATCTTCTTCTTCTTCTTCTTTCAACTGCTTGCATTAGGGGTCACCACAGCAGATGATCTTTAAAAGATTAAATCCACATTTGATTTGGCACAGGTTTTATGCCAGGTGCCCTTCTTTACGTAACCAATGATAATAATAATAATAATAATGTTACTTTTAAATGATGTACTTGCCCATTGTGTACAAATACCCCAATAATAACATTGTGATCATTTATTGTCTTTGATATTATTACCTCTCTATAAAAAAAGCATGTGTTTAAGCAACACTAAAATTCACAAAAGAAGCGCCATTTTTCGAGCACCAAGCAAGGCCAAGACATAAGTTCCCTCTCAGTGCTTACTCATGCTCAGTAAACTGTAAACGCTCAACGCCTTTCACACTTCTCAGATTTATTTTACTCTACAAATGTGCTGTGCCAAAGCAAACACAGCACCACTTGCTCATTTTAGCACCTAATGTGTAAATAAAAGCCTTCAGTGGGCATACATACCCTTATGTTTAACAGAAATGTGTGATGCTGCTTGAAATTTAACTTTGATGATACCAGTGACAGTGGATAGAAAACATACGGTTTAGCTCGTGCATGCTCAGTGTTACAATGTCCAGTATCATGAGATAAATGTTGTTTTATTTAATGCAGTAATGAATGTGCATTTTTACTACACAGCCTGGTCTGTACTCCCACCATGGTGAGACAAGCCGACTGTGACTGTTGCGTGGTGGGGTGTGATGAGCTGTGTTCTGTAGACCAAGGCGTCGCGAAGGTTGTCGGACTCATAGCAGCTGACAGCTTACCCACTATAAAGAAGGACACTGTGGTGGGATGCTCAGGTTAATGGAGCATGAGTGTCCAGATGCTGCTCTTGTTCTCCTGGGCTTTGTGTTAACGCTAATGCTAAAGCTATTCCGGCAGAGTTTGGACACAAGCCTGGCTGCAACACTCTGTTAGCCACTAGAGATATCAGCTAGAACAATGTTATCTGTCCTTCTGTCCTTTAGATTCAACCGTTGGAGCCTCATGTCTTATCACAAGTAAATGTACTCTGCAAGGGCACACACATACACAGCATGATAAATAGTGCTAGCCAAGTCTTACACACACACACACACACACACACACACACACACACTTCATTTACACTTTCTCTACAAACGCATATTAACTAAAATTGACTATATGTCTCAAAGTTTGTGGACACCTGACCATCACTTTCTAAACAGTTGCCACAAAGTTGCATGATGTGACATTACGTTTGATGTTGAAGAACTCAAAGTTCCCTGACCAAAACACCAATCAACACTTTTGACTTTTGACTTGGAACACTGAATGCGCCCCAAGCCTCCTCAGACTGTATTCTAAATCATGCTGTACCTCACTAACGCTTTGATAGTTGAATGGAAAAATCCTCATATCAACCTACCTACCCTTGAAAATCAAGTAAATGGCCCTCCTGAAAGAGTAGAGGTTATAATTACAGCAAAAAGGGGATGAAATCTGGAATATGTGAACCATCACCACAAAATCAATCTTAATGAATTAAACATATTTTTGGGGGATAAACTGAATTTACTTTTTTTGTTTTTTGTCATATGCTCATCAAATTTTGGGTCATCGTAAAGCTGAGGGCCTTTGATCACACGTTCTACACTGATGCAGTGTAATACTTTCCTATATTATCTATTAAATACCTAAATTTTAAAGGTTTTCACTTTGGGTCTCAGACCGCAGAGGTGCATGCCGGGAGCATGGACATTTGAGAACTGATGGTGTACTGATGGTGTTCGGATTAGTCCTGTGTGATGATGTAATCAGTCCTTTGTGCTTGTCATTACCCCCACCCTGGAAACAAACACACACACACACACACACACACACACACACACACACACACACACACATATACACTCTTTTTCTCTCTCTCTCACTCTCTCTCTCACTCTCTCTTCATAAATGCAATCTTTGCAGCAACATCAAACATGAAGTCATTAAACGAATACTTAAACTAACAAGATAGGGGATACAAATTAACTCGGAAACCTGCTAGTGAAAGGCAGTGAACAGAAAACTTAACCTTTACTTCTTTTGCTCCAGAACGTATTGGGGAAATGCAGGGGAGACTCATATATTCATTTCCCCCTTAAAGGACCCTTGCTACTCTTATAACACAAGTCTCTGACATGTCTATTGGGAGTTCTGCCTAAATCTTTTATGTGCATCATTTAAAAAGTAATTTTAGTGGATTATGACTCATTTTGGTATCCATATACTGTTATATAATGTTTGGCCATATACTGCAGATTCAAAAAATGTAGATCTTATAGTATTTAAAAGATCTGCATTATGTCTGCAGGTTCTGGGAATGTTTTTGTACCATGAAAATTTCACTCCATTCACCAACATTAGGCTGGCAGTCTCAGCTCCAGCTTCCTCGCCACCCAGATGGATCAACAGTGCAGGAAATTGCTGGATGGATGAACAGCAGCACTGGTATACAAGCCAAGAACACCAGCCTCTATTTTAGCCTATATCCTGCAATACTGCTGTAAAGAAGACTCTCATTATGCTCTCTCTGGTTACTGGTGTTCCAGAACTAGAGGCACGACATGTATTACAATGAAGTGTCTATATCAAGGGTGACATACTGTGTAACACACTACACGTCAGAAATACAAGCATATTGGTGTTGCATTGAAAACAATAAGAGCGGATAAACTTATGTGCGTTGAAGCATGGCCAGTTGGGCACATGCACATTTATGCTACTCTTTAAATGCAAAATATAAGAGAAGTAAGACGCAATTTAAGGCAGAAGCCTGCACAGACCTAAGTCACTGTAGATGGAGACTGGCAACTCACTGGTCATGGGGAAAAAAAAAACCATCACAGACCATTTCCACTACATGGCAGTGCCTTTTACTCAGACGTCGATCCCAGCTCTCTCAGTATTGTATGAAACTTTCTGACTCAGGCAGAATATCATATATATGGACATATGTTGTTCTGCATAATATATGGAATAATGGTAAAAATTCCTTAAAGAGGTTGTGCAAAAAGAGCTACAGACAGACCTTTTTGGTTCTAATCAATGCTTTGGTATAAGTAGAGCATGACTTACTGGGAGCCTCTAAAGATATTCAGTCTGATTTATATTTGCATCTGTAAGCCACACTGGTATGGTACATGTGCTCGAAACACTGCAGTATGCACTATGCACTATGTGAAGTCTGCAGCTTCATACTCTTACAGTTTCAAGGCATTCAAGGCACCATTATAAGAAGTTATAAAGGCACAATTATATGAAGGATGCTTTCGGACAATGGATATCTGTGTACCTGTTTTTTGGGGTTTTTTTCCTGTTGAGTTTAATGTGGCATACATATACCCAGACTGGAACCTTGACCAGGAGAAAAACACTGGGCCTGAAAAGTCTGCAGTGATTAAACACTTGACTAGCCAGCAGAAAGTAATGTCCAGTTTGTACATTTTACTCTGAAATGAGTCAGAAGTCTCTATCAACATGTGAAATGAATGGCTCAAGTCTAATACTGCTGCATTCAAATGAGTTTACGTGGATTTAATATACAGTAGTCAAGATTTGCTGATTTCTTTCTCAATATGGTGGAAACCATTAACATCCAAGTGACTAATGATTGGTCCAATTATTTTCCAATTACAGTGTAGCTATAGTCAAGCAAAGGGTTTTCTTACTAATATACCAGCAAACTGTGACATATTCCTGGCAGCCTTGACATTAGTACATATGTAGCCTAGAAAGAGCATTCGTACTAGAAAAATGAGAATACCGTGTTAATGAATAAACATTTATTCTTCTTTGAGGTTTCTATGCACATGCCATACATGTTCAATTGGACCACAGAATGCAATGCTGGGCACATTCTCTAAGCTCCAACTGATATGATCAAATAGTACAATTTGAATTTCACTGAGGACTGTTTTTCTCGCTTAAACACAGAAATAAATAAAATAGGATCTGTAATTAGAGGTTTCAGCAGTGAGTGTGTTTAAAGTGCTTTTACATACAGCCCTCCTGGCACCAGTATTTTTTGTACAATTCCATAAACCAATTAAGAAAATATATTTTCATATAAACCAAAAGCCAATCAGTTTTAACCTCAAAATTTTAGACAGCAGATTGGGGTGACTCCACATTTCCTTTAGACTTGACTGTGGATATATGAAGGTGATCCACCACCATGACGGCTAAAGCTTCATCATTGAGTTCATGATTAAGTAGGATGATTGTGTTTGGTATGCTTTTCCTGTATGATTTATGCAGTTTTTGTGGATGTAGTGGATAATATGCAACATATGCCAGCCCTGTATCATTGTCCGGGGTCAATTTCAATTTCATGTATTTTTGGGTATTACTAGCAGTTCAGCTCAAATACCCCAGTGATACTTAAAGTAACATATCTGCTTATTTAATACACTTGAACCTAGTTTATGCTGATGTGCTTATGGCAATAATCTACCAAGAAGGAAGACAGTGCTTTCCTCCGATTGAGTTTATGGTGCCCTGTAAAACAACATGAATAGTTTGAAAAGATGCTATGGCTGGCTTTAGTTGTGCCCAAGAACACGTGTTGCCTGGTAGCTTTATTATGACAGGGAAGAGCTGGATGATGGGTAGAAATAGACAGGTAATTAAATTTGACAGAGATTCAAGGGCAAATGGCAAATTCTGAATATTAACACCACTTGCAAAACTGTTTGGCATCCACACAATAGTATGCATGAGTGTGTCATGAATTAAACTGCTTGGATTTTATTTAGTGCATTACTTATATATATTTTAGTACATTTCTACATTACTTCTTGGCTACACTGATGTATTCTCCATTTCTACACACATGTATGAGCACTAATAGCAGAGCTCCGTGCCACGTGAGAGGAGCAACATTGATAAGAAAAAAGCACTTAACCACAGAGTTGCTTTTAAAACGTCAAGAAAAACCTATAGCGTACATCTGTACGTCCGTCCTTGCCTCAGTCCCCGTCCCACTGGCGTACGTGCACACATGGGAACCCTGTGTTATTCTTTGAAAATTTTATATCTTGAAAATGGAAAAATGTAGGAAAATCTTTCTGGTGGTAATATAGAGAACAAGAGGCATATAATCACGGGTCATGTGCTGTGACATCATCGTTAATGAAATGAAATAAATAGACAAGTAATGATATTGTGCTATTGAAATTTTCTCTAAACCTATGGTTTCTAAATGGTGTACTTTACATCTCAACACTAAGATTTTTAATCCCTTCTATAAACAAGTTATTAAAATGAATTAATCTCGATATACGTAGGACACATGTACAGGGTTTGAGAGTTCCCATGAAACACTTGTCAAGTAAGGAAAATTCTATGGGAGATTTAAGCTGTGCCGAAAACTCTATAATAGTGTCCAAAAGAAAGTCAGCAACATCACTAATTCTAATGAAAAATTAAACAGAGCTCTATTAAAAATTACAGAGAAGAAAATAGAGACTGCAATGTTGTACAATAGAGACTTCATCCTTAATATATTTGTTTGGGTGGTATTTTACATGAGCTTGACACAAATTGGAATCTCAGCTGAGAACATGACTTTGACTATGATCACAGTTTCCAACTCAGCTGCACATCATTACTGGCTCTTCAGGCCGGATTAAGACGATGATTAACAGAGCCACTGTGCAATTTAAACGATTTAAATTGAAACTCGGGCAGCACTGTGGTGATTAGCACCGTCACCTCACAGTGAGAAGGTTCTGGGTTTGAATCTCACAACCAGCAAGGGCCTTTATATGTGGTATTTGCATGTTCTCCTTGTGCCAGAGTGGGTTTCCTCTAGTTACTCTGGTTTCCCCCCACAGAAATGGACATTAGGTCAATTGGCTACACTAAATTACCCATAGGTATCGACGTAAGTGTGTATGGTTGTTTGTGCCTCTGTCAGCCTTATGATGGTTTGGCGGTCTGTTCAGGGTGTACCCTGTCTCTCTCCCAAAGTCACGTGGGATTGGCTCCAGCTTCCCCCATGACCCCGAGGGGCAAGAAGTACAGAAGATGGATGGACAGATATTTAAAACTGGCCTTGGATTTGGTAGCTAAGTCATGAAATAATAAAATTATTGGCCAGGCTGCTTAATATTACGCAAAATTAAAAACTTAGACAGCAGCTGGACTCATGCTTGTCAGTCATAGAACATGCCAAAAAACCAAAGATAATATTTAGCTGAATATTAGCTTACCTGTTCCCATGCAACCATGAAAGGATAAACTCTTAAATCTTATTTAAATTTTGTTTGATTTGATAACAATTTTTTCATAAGCAAAGAGAATATACACTTTACCCTCGATTTCCTGTACCCCTGTTTCCCAGACTTCGGGTTTCCCATACAAAATCCGGCGCCGGACAATATTTGGTATTGACGGAGAAATGATCGGACAAGTCCGGGATTCGATGATGGAAGTCCGGGTTGGTCATGATTTTCAAAACTTCCCTTCTGTCCAGCAACCCCCGCAAAGTTGTAAAAGTCCGGAACTGCTGCTGAATAACGCCGACTGCCGGACCGATTATGGTAAATGTCCGGGAAGGCTAGGGACCCCGGACATTTGTGATTGCCGGACATTTGAGGTTCCCGGACAGCCTATCCCCCCTAATAATCCGGGAAAACGAGGATGAAGTTTCTCTCTTTGTCGCAGCATTTGCCAGACACCCTTATCCAGAGTTACTTACATTTTCATCAAATTTATACAACTAAGCAGTTAAGGGTTGAGGGCCTTGCTCCGGGGCCCAACAGGGGATGTTTGGTGGTATTGAGACTTGAGAACCCTCAACCTTATTATCAATAACACAGATCCATAACCACTGAGCTACCACTGCCCCCACTACTGCTGCTTTTTAAGCAATAAAATCAGTTTGTGGGGGAGGCACTACTGGAAAAATATCATGAACTGCAAACTTTTAAAGTTTAATACTCAACGTCAATGGTTTGCTGAATATGAGTGTTTATAACTCTTCAAAACAGCACAATAGCAGACTGCAGACTGCTCCTGTTGTTTTGCAGAGATAATATCTCTGTAAGCTTCACGAAGCAAGGCTATAAATTATTCCTGCTATCTGAAAATCAATCTGACATATTAGAGAATGTGCTATAAGACCTCTCTTAACCCTCAGATCTGAGCCGTGCATGCAATTCTACATCACAGGTATACAGCATTCTCATAACATGCCAACAACAAGAACAAGACAATAAAGGATTTTATAAAGGAGTGATTTTTTTTTAGTGTTCACTCTGGAATCAATGGCCATGATGTAAAAATGATGTACTATTTACTGACTCATTAATAAAGAAAAAAAATGCATCTGTCAAATACGAAGCACCCTCAATTATTCTAGAACAAGCAATGCAATAATACATAGATTTAGGCACAGCCTCAAGGCGGAGCTCCTGATAAATATCTCTATTTCATATAGATGTCCAAGGCTGGTGTTACATGAGTAGTGCTGCTCCTTTAAGGAGGGAATAAATAAATAAGTTTCCCCTGCATTTCCAGAATTCACTTTGAAGCTGAAGAAGAAAAGGTTAATACCATTTTATTCATTCATTCATTTTCTGAACTGCTTAATCCGAATTAGGGTCATGGGGGGGCTGGCGCCCATCTCAGCCTCTGGGCGAGGGCAGAGTTCACCCTGGACAGCTCGCCAGGCCATCGCAGAGGTTAATACCAATGACATGGAATACATAGACAGTGTATGACCTGGACTGAGGCGGCTAATAAGCCCTGACTTCCAGTAGTGGCAAAAAATGTCGGCAACACAGTGAAATAATGGTACAGAACTACATGTACTGTATGTTCGTACACTAATTCTCTATAGTTAGCAGGTACTATTTGCCGGTTGCACAGAATGTTTTACACTTAATTAAGTCACTAGTTTCTGATATTTTTTCCTTTCATAATGAATTTTATCAGGCTGTAACTCAGTTATAATGAATGAGTCATATTAGATAACTTCCATAACACCCCCAGATTTTCCTTCAAGCTTTACATAAATCTTCAGAGGCGTCACAGTGCAGTCTCCACAATGGAGATCCATAAAACCAACAGCAATACTGGTGAAATAACCTGTAGGTACATTTATAACAGGATACACATGACCAAAGATCCCATTCTTATTTCAGTTGGGACTTGAAACGCTGAGCAAAAATGAAAGAATTAAGAGTAAAAGACAAATCAGCCATCGATGAAATCTCCAGGTCCCATAGTAATGATTTAGGAAAGGATTTGTATACGTGTGCATGTGTGTCGGAGGTGGGACAGAGAGCACAGAGAGCTAATTAGAACACCATCAGTTCTCAAATGTCCATACTCCCAACATGCACCTTTGCAGTCTAAAAAATGAAGAGTTTAATAGTTAATGTAGAAAAATATGACATCTCTACAGTACATAAAGTGTGAATGTGTGCATTTTGCTCAGTTCTTTGAATTATCTAACGGAACTTGGTGTGTTTGTGCACAATGAACGGGAAATATTGTGACGAACCTTCATATTTATTGGGGTGTCATTCAGTAAGAAGGCAGATATAGGAATTGCATGGACAGATGGATGGATACTAGACTGACTGCTATCAATGTCCTCCACCATGTTTATGGGGATCTGCATAGAAACTCTACTACATTTATTTCTATAATTATTGGCACCCACAAAGAGAGTCAACAAGCATGCCTGTATAATGTAAATACTGCACATAATAATTTTCTTTCCCACTTTTTCTGTCTCTAAAGGAATACCCTCTTAAAGTACCACCTGTTTGGAAGTATATTTGTTTTTCCTGATAACAATTTTACATTCATTCTGGCTTTTATAAAAGTTGTGCCAATGTGCAGCTGATTGTATACACACAGTTTGATGTGATGCTGTGTATTCAGCCGAGCAAAGTTTGTTGAAGCACACAATTCTGCTGAATAAAGTAATTTCAGTATGATCAGTGGGTCAAATTAAAAAGCTGTCTCCTCTTCATTCATACACACACACACACACACACACACACTGAGCTTTTAACCCATTGTATTACATGTTGTCAGGATTTTGCATTTGAATTTGAATTATATTTAGTGAAACGTCGAAGCCCAGATGTTAAAGGTTAAGTGTGCTGTTGCTATATGTAGGGCAGACTTTGAGAACTAACTCCCTCTAAGATTCACTGCAGACAGCACCTTGCTTTGTTCTGTAAGAACGGGAACATATGGATAAAAGAAGCATCCTTTTCCCTTATCAGATAGCAAACTCCTGAGAGGCCTGAGGTGAGACAGCCATATTAAGAGCACGTAGCAGTAGACACAGCACTTCCTGAGAGCAAATGTTGTAGGACACTCTGTGGTGTCCCTTCCAAAATTATTTATACACTGCAGTTGGCATGCAGCAGTGAGCAGGGCAGCATGGACAAGCCGAAAGGGCCAGGTGTGCTTAGCAGATGCTTCATTAAGAATTAAGTACTGTGATGGGTGAGATAGTGTGTGCATTGATAAGTCACATCCGAAAAGCTCTCACAGCACAGCGGTGCTCATGAATATGTGAACATCATGCGCTGTATAACCAACGCCGTGCACCGCATATTCAATTTCAGCTCAGGAACTCTCCGTCACCACAAAACCTTTTCAAACCACTCAAGAACAAAGTCTAAAGAATTCTAGATCTTAACTGAGCAACTGAATATTTGTGGTGTGGATCGGGAAAAATCCAATCTCATTTATTTCTATACTATTCTTTGTAATTAAGATGAGATCCGCTGTGATTTTCGTACTTTATAATTCGTGAGGGTTTATTTTTGTTTTCAAAATTTCCTACATTTCACACAATGCTATTCCTTCAAAATACAGTACCTTTTGATCGTGGTGCCAGACCACTTTAGCTCTTGCTTCATCTCAAATGAAATACACCAATGCAGCAGTCCTTCAGTACTTCAGTCTATCCAGCTATCTCAACTTTTTTTCTCCCATAAGACATTGCTGAAAGTGCACTCAGAATGTATGAGATCAGACTGGCCCACAACCACTAATTTCACACAGGAACATCCATCCATTTGCTGAACCACTTAATCGTACTAGGGTCGTGGGGAGCCTGGAGCCTATCTCAGCCGACACTATATGAAGACAGGATGCGCCCTGAACAGCTCGCCACTCCATCACAGGGCCAACACACATATTCACATTACATTACACTATTCATACTCACATCCACAGCAAAGGGCTAATTTGTTTTTGGACTGTGGGAGGAAACCACAGTATCCGGAGAAAAACTACATAATCAAGAACTACCACACAGAAATGCCCTCGCTGAACCTGGGACTTGATACCAGGACCGTTTTGCTGTGAGGAGGACATGCTAACTACTATGCCACCGAGCTCCCACAGGAACAATTATAGTAAAAAAATTTTTCGTAAATACTTATTTGTTATATTTATTACATTTTTTCAAAAAGAACATATTTATGATGTTCCAGATTGGAGTTTTCCTTTCCTTCCTACTCTAACATACACAGAGTGCTGTGATGTTCAACCGTATGTTATTTTGTGGTCTTAGATTGAAAACCCATTAATCATTAGATTCACTGGAAATTTCACCAAAAAATTAGCTAAAAAACAAAATCTAATACAGAAAACTGAAGATTCCAGAAGAATCCCTTTTTAACTGGGTCTATAAAAGCACCATGGATCTGTTTTTGAGGTGATCAAGCATTTCTACTTCATGCACTACAGTATAGCACATGGAGTGGCTGCTTCATGCTTTCTTTCAAAGCAAGAAGTGTCTGCTAATGAAAAGGAAATATACTGTTGTCCACGATATTTACTGTTTGTTTATGTCTACTATTGAGCGGGAGTCTGGTGGGTTTTGTTCACCCTTAGCAGTTTCCACAAGCCTCTCTACTTTTGGCTAACCATCAAGCATTCTGTCTATGCTATGAGTGTGTGTTGCCAAAAAAAAAAAAGAGAAACTGCATTATTTTAAGAGGCTTCCTGCTCACTCATTCTTCCCAATGCTACAATAAATGCATCATTTCTAAAAGTTGCATGTGAGCAAAGCCTCCTCCTAAGACTGATATATAACAGAATCTGAACAATGGGATGTGTAAAACGTTTGAAGTTAACTTTTGATATATTATGGGTGGCACAGTGGCATAATGATGACCACATCTGCCTATTAACACGCTTGCATGGGTTTCCTCTGGGTACACAAGTGTCCTCCCACAGTCTAAACACATTCACATTCGGCTAACTGGCTATTTAAAATTCCCCCTTGGTGTGAGGGTGAATTTTTGTGGATGGCCCTGTGATGAACTGGCAAACTGTACAGAGTGTACCCAGAATCAGCTGAGATAGGCTCCAGTCTCCCACAACCCTAGTAAGTGGAGAAACTTTATTTTCCACCTTCAAATGTCTAATTAAAGATCTTTCATTAAATAGCGATTATACAATAGTGATTTTTTTTTAATTATCATTAATTAGACATACATTGCTGCCATCTTATTATTATTATTATTATGTTCATGAAGGTGCCAATAATTCTGCACTTGACTATGACTAATATGTATTCTGTCACAGATTCACAGCTTTACCCAGTTTGGCATTTAGGCAGCTTATAAAACCTGAGAAATCTGCCTTGCGGCTAAATAAACACTACGCTGATGATATTCCTCAGACCTTTAGTTCTATTAAAGTTTGCATTACGGCTGCGTGTATAGACAAAGGCGTTTAAAGACTTGATCAATTACAACCATCACCATCATTATCTCTGACACTGATGAATACTTTTTTTTTTTTTGCCTTTTCATCTGTAGTTGCTCTACACCACTACATCTATACTATTTGATGCCTATTCAGTAGAACAGTATCACTTTCCCAGTGTTCTGTGGGAAACAGTGCACCTAGTCTCCAATTACTCATTCAGCAGAAATCTATCAAGCAGAAACTGTCCGTTGTTTTTGCTTTATTGTCAGTTTTATGACAGCATGATCAAAAATGTGTGTACTATACACTCTTTTCACTTGATCCAGTGTCAAGCTGGATGGACCAAAAAAAAAAACATCTGTTTAGAGAGATTACACATCACAACTCATCTTACACACAAAAGGATTGATCTTAAACAAAACAAGTACATGAACAGACTAGTTATACACAAGACAGCCCACTGTATGAAACTGGTGGGAAAATCTAAACATTATACTGCAATGTAATGTAAAAATAAAAAAATAAATAGAAGCAAAAGCAAAAAAAATTATTAGCAAAACCCTAAATTAGTTTATTTTAAATTTTTTTTTGTTTGTTTAATTTTGTGTGTGTGGGTGGGGGGGTGTCAGCAATAATTTCTTCACTGACAATAAGTTGGTGACCTGTTCAGATAAGCGGTATAGATAATGGATGGATGGATCAATGAAGAATTACAAATTTACTCAGTAGCCGAGTTCACTGCTCTACTTCACCCTCTAGTGAAATAACAGTCACTAGCACTTTTTATACAGTCCACAAGACGATTTTAATTTCGATTTGAATCTATTCTACGATCATTAAATGGGCTGGATTTAAACCTTTATTAGGTTGTACATGTGACACCCCAGCTCTAATGTGATAAAAATAATAATAATAATAATAAATACAAGTAATTAAAATGATTATTCCTTCCATTTTTTTCTTTGTCTATTTCTACACATTGTTATCTGAATTCTTGGCCAAAATTCTGTCTTTTGTATATCATGCTGCTATGACTTATTTCTTCTATATTTATTTATTTATTTATTCATTCATTCATTCATTCATTCATTCATTCATTCATTCATTATTAAACTATGTGCTACTGTGCTGTATTGTACTGAAAGTAGACAAGCCTGAAAATTCAATAAATTAAAAGTTTATGGCATTATCCTGTTACATGTAGAAACTTTTCCCCTGAAAAGATTACACTCTTGTATTTTCACAGATTTTATTTGACAGGTAGCTAACATGAACTAACCTGAAAGAATTCCTAATAGAATTTATCAGCTGTAAATTTTTATAAAAATGTAGATTTATAGATTATAAATTGTTCGACAGTGAACTAACATGAACTAACCTGTGGGGCTGTATGTTTACATCATATGTATAGGTACTATATTTATATGTACTGTACAGTATTTATTGTATAAAAATAACATATATGCATGTATACAGTCTTCACCGTTAATACTAACTAGTTACAAGGCTATCTTGACAGATTATTACGTGAAAAAGAATTGAATACACCCCAAAAACGGAGCACCCATCTCTGTATGCCCCTTGTTCTTTTTTTGCTACACATGTTCTTATGCCTTTACTGTAGCCAGCAAAAATTCTAAAGATTTATTAGCCATTGCAAATACAGATACAGACACAGAAACTAAATTAGCTGCCACAGAATAGCCACAGATATTAATTCTCAACTTCCACCACAAGCAACTCATAGCTACATTATGACAACCAATAAGCATTATGTTTTGTACCCAAAAAAAACAAAAAACTGTACCAAAAATCACTATTGAACTAGAATACCTCTTGTTTCCGAAAACCTGAACATGCTTGTGACACTGAACTGCCTTTTCCTACTTACATGACATACATTATAAAGAAGGACAGCCAATTTAGAGGCAGATGAAGCAAACGATGCCCGTGAGCCAGTGAGGCAGTGTCCCTTGTGTCTCTCCTCCTAATGAAGAGTGCAGGAAAATGTAGGCCATTTGTAAGGGATGGCTATACTCAGACATTTCTGTTAATTAAATGTGCAGGTTTTTGAATTCAAAAAGGTCGAGAGATTTATCAGGGCAAATGGAATGATTTCATGAGGCTGTATGAACTGGACATTACGGTTGTTTTCTTCATAAAACTAGGGAAAATACAGCACAAAAACAACCTTTAGTTTATTAAAGAGAACTTAATGGCTCTGAACGCTGAGACTCATAAACTGCTAAGAGGAAACTTTACTGACAGAGTACAGATTTGCTTCAATTGACAAACCTAAAATTCTGCTAAAGACAAAATTAAAAGCTATCAACTTTATAACTTCTCAAATTGTGTCTTTGTATCTTCAAGACAATCTGGGTTTAATTTTAAATCTTCCCACATGCAGAATTCTTCTTATCAAAGTAGGTACTAAATGGTTATTTGGGTCGTCCTTTATACACTATACCTTTATATAGTACATGGAACATTACATTAGTGTCAGGTAATAGCTAATTCTCTGCCACAGTATGACAGTAGACTATACGTATATGGGCAACGGCTAGGGGAGTAAACCCAGACAGAAATTCCCACAGCCTCATACTGCATGAAGGGCATTGCCACCGAGCACTGTTTGTGGTTTTGGCCATATGCTGTGACCTGCCATCTACGGCAACTTTAACTTACCGAGGTGCATGGCACCTAGTACCAACCCCTCTCACAAGTGGAAAAGCGTGCAGCAATGAAGGCCAGAAACATCACTGCAGAATGTTTGTCATGTCATGTTCTCATGAGTGTCCAGTATGCGGCCCCCTGTGTGCATCAGACTTTGGAATGAGATCCCACATGAGGTACACAAATAAAGTGCTAGGTTGGACTTTATTGCAAAGCATGAACTGATCACACAGCCTGCTCCGATTCTGTATGTTTATCCACTTTTATACCAAAATATCAGAACAATCAGTTTGTGCCATTCTTGTGTAATGTATATATATGAATGAAAAATTATTCGCCGAAGGTGAGGTGGATGTTGCAGAATAGACTACTCAATTCAGTGATATCCACCAAGCCTGAGGAAAATAACTGTTTGAGTATATACTACATGGAAACATAAGCAAAAGAAATACACTAAAATGAGATTTTTTTTAATGGGTAATTGAAAAAAAATTTTTAATAATGAGAGATGTATGGCAGAGCTCCAAGCACACACACAAGAAGAGATGTGCAACCGGATCTCTTTAACTCTCTTTAGGGCTGTAGCATACACGATGCAAAAACATAAATAAAAGCAAGCTAACATGGTATTTTTATAGTTTATTATTAAATATTTTTACCATTACAGAAGCGGGTGAGGTGAGCTCTGCGCTCTCCAAGTAAAAGTAATCGATGTGTAGCTAATGGAGACTGTTAAGCCTATTCATTTACTGTGCTGTTAAGTGGCGTCCACACAGAAAGCGATGAGCGACAAGCGATCTGAGCGGCATGCGAGTTGCCTCGCAGCACACGCAAATCTCATTTGTGGCCACCTCTGGCAGTCTAGGTAACTTGCCCAAGCATGTTTCCTGCTTCCAAATGTTTCTGAGTGAAACTGAAAGAAGTGAACAGTTAGTTCATGTTGATTGATGAACAGTATCTACACACTTCACTAATAAATAGCTTATATTATCATTAGCTTCTATTATTTTAGCTTCTATTAGCTTACATTATCATAATAAATAGCTTAATTTATCATTATGATTAGTATAAAATGGACTCTTGTTCATCATGAACTAGGAAGAGTTATATACTGCAAATATATATTCTAAGCATCGCCTTTCCAGTTATTATCCTTGTAAACATTTCTGTGTGCAGTCATAAAGGACATGGCAATATTGAGTTGCTTTTCCATTTTCCACGTTGATGGGGGCAGAATCACTAAACTCGTGTTCATTGTGCCCTACAGAAAATGTCTTTTAATTAATGGTAACTTTAAGCTCCGGTAATTGCTTGTATCATGTTGTGTGAGAGTCCAGTTCAGTTGAACTTTGTGCCCACCCACTTCACTTCCCTTGAGAAAATTTTGCCTCTCGTCACTCATTTTGTTGGCGTTCACTGACTTTGCATGGTCGCTTGTTGCTCACTGCTTCCTGTGTGGATGCTACTTTAGAGCGTTATAGTGTGTAGTATGTACTTTTTAGCACACAATACACAGAAACGTAAGTAAATCACACTCATTCAAAGTTTAAGTATATACTACATGGAAATACAAGAAAAATAAACCTAAAAGAGATTTTTATAGTTTATAAAGCGTGATAATTATGACACCACTTGTTCCGAGTGACCATACCACACAATTAGTATCTGCTGTTTTATTTCAAGCATTACTCGCTTGGAATATTATGTTTTAATGCCCTGACAGCGGGACAATTAGACGGCGCCATTCCTGTGTAGTATATACTAATTTGCTTTAATCACCCTTGTGTTTCACCTGCCTTTGGCACGGTACCTAATGATGGAATGCAACAATATTGTTGTACTGAATATACAAAAAACTCAGCCGTCCAAGCCAACCATTTTGATATATAAATTATAACGTTCCTATAAATTATAGTAACAACAAATATTTTTGTGGCTTGCTGCAGTAACTGAAGATCAGTGTTCATCTTTTCCTTTAATTTAAAATGAATGTGAAAATCATGCGGTTACATGCAGATTAAACTGTAAAACATAACATCGATAGTTTTTCCTACTCTGCTGGTGTGATGTGGTTGTGAATGTGTTGTGATGGTTTACTCTGTAAGCAGTGTGAAGAACATTGTCAGATAAATCAGTAATCACAGTTGAGTCCCTGCCCATTTATTCCCTTTTCCTTACTAATTGTGCTTAATTCAATTTCTTTGTTTTTAAGGCTAGGTTCAGACTAGTATCCGTTATTTTTGGAACTGCACCAACACAAAAATGCAGATGTTTTTACATTCAATTAAGATACTTCATGTGATGTTAGATCAGATATCTTCTACGTGGCAGTGCGAACAGCACTGAAATGGGCATATCAACATGATTCATGATTCTCACGTCACCGCTGACTGCTCTCGCGACACACACACATACACACACGCCTTAGCACAGAAATTACTCTAATGCCTTCAAACACAAAGCTATACATCTGGCTTATTCTGCCTTCCAGCTTGAATCGTGAACAGTACATGAGCTGTCAGACTCCACAGCAAATAATCTTGTGCTGCAAGTTCATTCATTTAGCAGTCAGCCAGTGAAGAATTGTCTGACAAATCTGCTGTTTTCTTGTTTATGATGCACATGTATCATGCATGTGATGACGATAATGCTAATGTGCTACTGGGGTTTAAGGGCAGAGGTCTGTTTACACTAATTGCTGACACGGCTCACTTACAAAGGAAATGAGAACCGCTGACTCAACATTCATCAGTAATGCTTATATCGTTACGGTTATGCTTTATAGCTACATTTTTATCTATATATTGCACATGAAATATATTTGTACATTACAATGTAATTTCTATACACAAACCAGCTTTAGACCCGGCAAACTGCATGTGTTTTTAGAAGTTAAAATAGGGGAGCGGCACAGTGCTGTAGAGATTAGCACGTCTGCCTCACAACAAGAAGCTCCTGGGTTCGATTCCCAGGCTCGTGCATTTCTGTGTGGAGTTTGCATATTCTCCCCGTCCTCTGGGTACTTCAGTTCCCTCTGACAGTCCAAAACATGCACAGTAGGCTAATTGGCTGTCCTAAATATACTGACAGTCATTAAAAACTTTGAGAGAGAAATTTCTATATATTTGTACTTGTAGGGGGGGTTGGGAGTATACCCTGTGGCTTTATTGATTATAGTACTCGGGCACTTGAGAAAATGATGAGTTGTCGTTTTGTCACGCTTCTCTGCGCATGTGTAGGTCACTTTGCAAAAGTGGACCAAATGCAGTTTGAGCAGAACACAATGTGTATCTGCACAATTTGAGGAGTGCTTTAGAAAGCCTATATAAAGGCTCAAAAAGATCCACTGTTGTTAGTGTAGTGCATGTCATAATGCCACGTCTATCACGTGAACAACGTCTCCGGGCAATAGGTATGGTGGAAATTGGGTTAAGCTACTGTGAGGTAGCAAGACGTATGGGCTGTACACAACCCACCATCAGAAACCTGATTGACGGCCACAACATGACACGGTCAGTTGACGACAGGCCACGTCCAGGGCGAGAGAGAGTGACGACTCTCAAACAGGATCGCTACATTTGGTTGCAGGACTTGTGGGACCAGTTTCGCCCTGCATGTATCACCGCAAATCACTGAATGTATCACCACAAATCACCACCTGTATCACCGCAAATCGCTGCCTGTATCACCGCAAATCGCTGCCTGTATCACCGCAAATTGCCGCCGGTATCACCGCCTGCATCACTGCAAATCGCCACCTGTATCACCGCAAATCGCCGACAGTATCACCGCAAATCACTGCCTGTATTACTGCAAATCGCTTCCTGTATCACCACAAATCACCACCTTTATCACTGCAAATCAGCGCCTGTATCACCGCAAATCGCCACCTGTATCACCACTGTATCATCGGCCATACCTGATACTGACTGTTGTGACTTTCATTTTGGCAGGTGCCATTTTGCTTTGTTGTTTTTAATGTGCCTAATTTATTCTTGACCCTTTTGTTTGTTGTTTTTAGAAGCCAACATGCTAAACAAATTATCCATATTACAAAAATCCAGTTGCCACTGTGATGGCCTGGCGAGCTGTCCAGGGTGTAGTCTGCCCTCGCCCAGAGTCAGCTGAGATGGGCTCCAGCCTCACACGACCCTAATTGGGTTTAAGCGGTTCAGAAAATGAACGATGATGAACAAAAATCTAGTTTTGTGGACCAGAATAAAAATTATGTGGAAACTTGTGGTGTTTAATGACTGTCAGTGTACATTTTACAAAACTACACTTGCTCTGATCCAGGCCTGGTTATTGCCCATAAAACAAACTACCTTTCACCTACAACAGATCGCTCAGAATACAGAAGGCAATCACTGTGAATAAATGAGCAAATTGATCGAGTTCAATTTGATCACGTTTAATTTGTAATCTAAACACTCAGATTCATGAATTCAACAAGATATCCGAAAATCAACCATTCTTAACTGCAACCTACTTACTAAGCAGCAGCTTTCATTCAAAATCATGAATGCTTAATACATTCAGGAATAAACACAAGTGATGTGATCAAAATTAAAACTGTCCTTCATTATAATTTAAGCTACAGCTGGCAGATATATATCTTGTGTTTAAATGATTCTGTGACATCCGCCAATAGGTTATGGTATTGGGTTTGTGTATTTGTTAACAGGAATACGCAAAAAGTTATGTGTGGATTTTCGTGAAATTTCTACCAGAGGTGGGGCTTTCGACAACGAAGACTCCATCAATATATTTTAGAGATGATCAAATTCTGAATTTAGGAATTTTAAAAATACTGCACATGAAAGGAAAAGGTAAATTATACATTAGAGAACTCCTTTGTCTGGTCATGTGCAATATACAGCCGTTGGTAGTTTGGGAGTAATTTTAAATGTTTATATGTGGTTGTGTGTCCCAATGAGTGCGTAATTACATTCATATGCAAATTACTATGCTTTTCACAATTTATGATTGATGGTTAGAGGATTTGCATGTCATGGTTTTCACAAGAACATTATCACAGTGCACATACAAGTACTGAAATTCCACAGAGAATTGCATCTATGTTAATCAGCTATGCATCACTCAGTGCATCATAAAGACATTGGTACAAAAAAAAAGTATATCTACATAAATAAGCTTCAATGTGTAATTCTGATTGATGAGAAATGCTCATAGCTTTCAGGAGAAAATGAGCTTCTGATGTGGAGTAATTTACATATAATGAATATAATGACTGGTGTTTATAGGGCAGTGGTGGCTCAGTGGTTAGGGTTCTGGGTTACTGATTAGAAGGTCAGGTGGTCAAGCGCTAGTACCACCAAGCTGCCACTATTGGGCCATTTGCAAGGCCCTTAACCTTCAACTGCTCAGATGTCTGAAAATGATAAATGTAAGTTGCTCTGGATAAGGGCGTCTTCCAAACACTGTAAATGTTTAAAGATTTATAAGTGCTGAAATATTTAAAATCAGTTCCATTTGGATAAAGCAAACAGCTAATATTTGCTGTCCTATTTTTTGTGCTTTGGGATTTGCGCCTTGACATGCTATCTCCAACCAGCAGAAGGATTACATTCTGTTCGCTTTTTTGTGGTGAAAGACTCACAGCAGACAAACACGATGTAGTTACACAGCTTGTCTGATCCAATAAACACGTTTCCCACAAGGGTCACAGCAATAACGCCGACTTCAGAAAAGCGGGATTTGAGAAAAGTAAAATATTCAGTAAATGGAAATTTTAAATCATTCGATAGATGTTTGAATCCAGTGATCCACAGGGTTTCTGTTTATAAATCTGTCCGCACTCTGCGTAGTTAATAAATGCTGACTGATAAATCAGCAGGTGTTGTGGTGGTTGGGGGTAGCTGGGTAAATGAACCCCATCAGTGCATAAAGGACACAGACACACATGTCCGGTGTGTCAAAAACTATTATGCTCTATCTAATCAGTTAATTGACTGCTACAGGGTAGACAATGCAGATACCTGCTTACAAAGACCACACAAAAGCAGCTACTTTACCTCTGTGGCCATACCATGTCCTTCATTCTCTCATGTCATTCAGCTTTTATATAAATTCAAGCAAGCTTTCATATGGATCTGCTGAATCACACATGATGTCGATAAAGGTTTTCAGGGAACCAGGACATTCTGAACCCAATTCACTGTGTGCCATTTTACACTGCTCGAATTTTACCAAGATACTATCAGAATTTGCTTATGGTGAGTGAACATTTTATTCTGACCTTAAACAGGTGTTGATTGAATAGTTTATGTTGAAAAGTAGAACACAGAGGTCAACAATCTGAGTGTAGGGCGGCATGGTAGCGTAGTGGAGAGCACGTCTGCATCACAGCATGAAGGTCCTGGGTTTGAGTCGGGGCTTGGCGAGGGCGTTTCTGTGTATATCCTCCCATTGTTTGCATCCACAGTCCAAAAACATGCACATTAGGCTAACTGGCTATTCCAAATTGCCCCCTCCAATTGCTCAAACTCCAACTGAGTGTAAATAGTTGTGTGTGTTGGCCCTGCAATGGACTGGTGTGTTTAAGGTGTACCCTGCCTTCACCCAGAGTCAGCTGAGATAGCCTCCACCCCACAACCCTAGCAGGATAAAGTGGTTAGGCAAGTGACTGAATGAATCTGAGCATTTATAGAAAGAAATAGAAAAAGAAAGAAAGTAATCATGTGATCAAGGCAGTGATGAGCCTTCCATGCCGCTGCAGCCCTACAATCATGTTATGATGCATTCCTTTAATTTTAGAAAACAAAGCCATTTTAAAAGAATGAGTTGCTTGGTTAAGTAAGCAGGAATGAACTTGATACCTCATAATATGCACAACATGATGTTAACACATTATTATATTGATTTATCGTCATACTGTTCTTATCCAGATCAAATGGCTAACAGTGTACTGTCAGAGGGATGAAGAGATGAAAAGGTCCTACAGCAAAATGAAAGCATAAGTCATCCTTCAGTAGCACAGCTGTCAATCTATTTTGTCTCTCGCTGCTCCGGTCAATAAATTAAAACTCATCCCAGTAGCCTGACTGAACCCGGACAGACTACAGCTCCCCCAGGTGCATCACTCCCCTTCACATGGTACCTCCTGAATCTTATTTCATATTTAATGTTTAAGAAGGCATTTTGTACCTGAAGTAAAACATGAAGGGGGTATCTTCAGGAAGACAAACAGAGAAAGTGGCAGAATTTAGATCCCAAGATCTGGTTCAGTTGGCTTCTTCTGTTTAATTTTGGCACCCTTAGCACTCTTGCCTTGCAGCAAGAAGGTCCTGAGCTCAAGTCTTGTGGTCTCTACGGGTATTCCTATATGTAATTTGTATGTTCTCCCTGTGTTCACATGGGTTTAATTTGGGTGCTTCGATTTCCTCCCACAGTCCAAAGATATGCACAATAGGATAACTGGCTACTCCAAATTGCTCCAAGATGTGAGTGTGAATGGATGTTTATACTGAGAACAGGTTCTGCAGGGTGCTTGCAACCATCTCAGGTGAAATCATACTGTACTGTACACTGCAACTGAAACCACAAACGTGGCCCAGTGCACCATGGGTGTTGAATGGGAAATGAGTGATCGGTAGAAAAGGAATATAGTATTCATAATTGTGTTTTTATCAGTTACTATGAATCGTTGTGATCATCGCAAACTTGGAATGAGCCTTTTATAACTACATGGAAAAAGAGTACCTGCAATGTTGTACTGCAGCAATGTTTTGCTGCTGTTTCTACAGCAGGCCAGAAAGGACAAACAAAACACTGCCTCCACTGAATGCATCTTTCATTTCAGGTTTTCAGAGGGGCGCTGCTTAAGGCATGGAACATGACTTTGATGGTTGTCGCGTATAGCTTGCCCAGTAAGGAGACTAAAACCAAAAAAATACATCTTCCTACACCACTCCTCAGACTCACACGAAATAACAAAAAACACAAAATTTGAGTCAGGTAAGCAGAAAAACTTTCGTTGAGCAAGACACCAACAAACAGCAAAACGGAACATGAACTTGTTACATGAATAATTAAACAAGACAGGTGATACATATGAACACCGAAATTAGCTTGTGAAAGGCGGTGAAAACTCTTAACCTGTGAAAACTGTTAACCTTTCCTTCTTGTCCTTCAAACTGAATTCAGGAAACACAGAGATGATTTTTTTATTTATTTTCTCCAGGGTTGAAATTAATTTAGCCCTTAAAAGGGCCATGCTAGTCTGAAAACACCAGCCTCAGGCACCTATCAACACAGATATCTATCATGAGCCCCGCCTTTAGGCAGTGCCTAAACCTATATAGTATCTTTCTCTTTATATCTGGTTGCCAGCATCAGAAGGAAGATGATGAAGAAGAAAGAACGATAAAGAATGTAGGAGCAATTTTAAGAGATCGATGGGGCTCTGTATAGGTTTGCGTTTATTTTGAAATGTAATAATTTCATAGACATTAATATAAATGTTTGGCCATGACATTCACTTATATTGCTTAACAGGCTCTAAGACAAAACAGAAACTGTGAATGCACTTGTGCCACACACAAATATCTCATACATGACAACCACTGTACGTTATAGGATGGGTATTAAGTTTCAATCTGCAACCTTACTTTTAGATACCACGAAACCCTTCACAGAGCACCTTTAATGCTGAATCACATCTGTCCTTATCTGAGAAAGCAATGCTTTTCACTAAAACAGAATTGTGGTGAAAGTAAACAATGAAAACCAGAATGGCAAACAATTTGTTAGAAAAATCTGATATCAAATGTAAAAGAGATAATTATGATGATGTCAGCGCATGACTACAAGCTTGAGATGTTAGATAGTATGTTGTCATAAACACAATTAGAAACTGTCCATTTTAATCTGCAGCAAAATAAAGGTTTATATTCCAGCTAGAGATTGCTAATACACAGCACCTGCTTCCCCCACAACTTGACTCCTTGCATCTCTCCCTTCACCTGTCACCTGTCCTGCTTCTGTTCTGGCTCCAGGCATCCTGCTGTTGCATCAAAGGAGAATCTCACACCAAATAAATAAACCAATATGTGTCTCGCAGGCTCTAACTCAAGCGAACGGCAGCTCCTGGGAGAGCAGACGAGTCTTCGGCTGACATTTTTCTCCCCCCTTTTTCAAACAGTGTGATTTGAGGGAAGAAAACATTGTCTCAGTGAAAAAGTGAGGCGTGTGGATGCAGCCATAGGTGTTCTTATTCTTCCTGCGTTGTAAAACTCTTCTCAGTGCAGTGGTATGTGGCAATCAATAAATATTGACTGAGGCATAGAGACACTAATCAAGAAGCCCGTTTGGAGGATAATGTCATATGTGTGAAGCAATACTGCTCATCCCTGCTGGCACAGCAGAGCAGCTCTGGTTCAATTTCAATCATGCCACGCTCACAATATGATTAGTTACCCGAGTCCACAATCAATCTGAAGCTACTCTCTTGCTAGATTTTAAATCTCTAATAAGCTTGAGTTTAATAAGAAACACGCTATAGTCATTTGTGAGCAGATTAATGCCCAATGCAGTATCCATGCCTGAAAAATATGGAAACAATTACGGATTCCTTTGGGGAGGGTTTTTTTGTTTTTGTTTTTGTAAATTATTTGAAATAGTTAACTATGCACTGTAGAGGCTGGCATGGTGACATAGTGGTTAAAACTTCAACCTCACAGGAAGAATATCCTGGGTTCGAGTCCCGAGCTCGGCAAGGGCGTCTCTGTGTGGAGTGTGCATGTTCTCATCTTATTTGCGTGGGTTTTCTCTGGATGCTCCTGTTTCCTTGAACAGTTCAACGACATGCACGTGCACTAGGCTAACTAGATATCCTTCCATTGCCTTTAGGTGTGAGTGAATGGTTGTGTGTGTGTTGGCTCTTTCTTGTAAGCTCTCTCACGCACTCATTTCCAATGCCGCTTAATCATATCAGGGTCGTGGGGAGGCTGGAACCCATCTCTGCCAACACTGGGCGAAGGCAGTGTACACCCTGAACAGCTTGCCAGTCCATTGCAGGGCCAACACACACACACACACACACACACACACAACCATTCACATTCACATACATACTTAGAGGCAACTTTAAAGCGACAGTTAGCTGAATGGACTGTGAGAGGAAACTGGAGTACCTGAAGGAAAGCCATGCAAGCACAGGGAGTACACACACACACTCCACAAAAATACACCCCAGCCAAGACTCTCTTGCAGCGAGGTGGATATGCTAACCTCTACACCGCCGTGCTGCCCCTTACTTGCACACCAATTGTCTAAAAAAAGGGCATGATATAAAATGATAAAGAAATTACACATTCTACCAACAAAAGCAGACTTATTTGTTAAAACAACATACAATTCCTATTCCATAATTGCATAAGATTAATTGCAGAATTTACAGTGTGTATTCGTATTTTCCATAGTAGTTAAAGTTGAAAAATGGAAATAACAGATGATCTGTGACTGATTCATACTGTTTAATGGTTTTCTAATAGATTCTAAATAAGATCTATAAGAGCATGGTGTAGGAACCTTAAAGGCGACCTCGAGGTAAGGCTTTGGTTTAATGTTGATTTAATGACCCTAGTAACCCATTTAACCTATCTGCAAAAAAACAACAACAAACAGTGTTTGCTGTGGTCATCTACACAGAACTGGTGGTATGAATATGTAATTAGGTTACGATAATTCATTAGGTTACACACTGAATATATCCTGGATCTGTAAGTCAATGAAGAGTTACTGGATTCTGGGAATCTTGGAAACCATTTAGGTAATTAAAAAGCAAAACAATATTTCTTGTGGATGTTTTGTAGGAGGGATGTTGCTGCTACACGCTTAGAATCTGACACAGCCTTCAGTGAATAAATTAGCATTACTAATAATATAGGGAGATGGCATGGTGGGGTTAGCACATCCGCCTCACAGCAAGACGGTCCTGGGTTCACGTACCAGGCTCAGGATACGTGCGTGTTCTCCTTGTGCTTTTGTGGGTACTCCGGTTTCCTCCCACAGTCTAAAAACATGCACATTTATGTTAGCTGTTCCAAATTGCCCCTGGGTCTGTGTGTGAGTTTAAATGCTTGTGTGTGTGTTGGCCCTACAGTGGAACTGGTGAGCTGTACAGAGTGTACCCTGGCTTCATCCAGAGTCAGATGAGACGAGAGGCTCCAGCCTCCATGTGACCACAGTAGGATTAAGTGCTCTGACAAATGAATGAATAATAATACAGGCCTAATTATGGGGGGGAGGGGGGAAGCCCATCTAAAATGTCTCACCAAGTGAACTATAATGGATTCAAATAGTATTTAGTACGTGGGTTAAATTGCCCTGGTGTGGGCCTATTTATCATTATTATTCGATTAGGGGTGGCAGGGTGGTGTAGTGGTTAGCAGCTCTGCCTCATAGTAAGAAGGTAGTAGGCTCGATTCCCAGGTTCAGGCGTTTCCACATCCCTGTGCTTTCGGGGTCGGTGGCGTAGCGGTTACGGTGCCGGGCTCACGATCGAGAGATCATGGGTTCGAATCCCCGTTGGACCCCCACTCCCTGGGCAAGGTCTTAACCACAGGTGTGCCTCTGTCCACCCAGTAAAAATACTGGGAAGGTAACCTGCGATGGACTAGCGTCCCATCCAGGAGGGGTTGATGACTTCATGCTACAGAAACTGGGGATAAGCACCGGCTCGGGTGTAAAAGCCCAACAGACTTACCTACCTTACCCTGTGCTTTCATGGGTTTCCTCCAGGTACTCCGGTTTCCTCCCACAGTCCAAAGGCATGCACATTGGGCTAATTGGCTGTTCCAAATTGCTCCTAGGTGTGAGTGTGAATGGTTGTGTGTGTGATGCCCTGTTCAGGGTGCTTAGTGTTGGCTGAGATAGGCTCCATCATCCCTGCGACCCTAGTATGGGATCAAGTGGTTCGACAAATGAGTGAGTGAGTGCTTTTGTAGGTGAATTAACCTAAAAATGTCCCACACTGGGCTAAATGTGGGTGAGCAGTGATGGTGTTTATTGTTTAAAGTTTTGGGTGGAAAACAGGATGTTTCTGTGAACAGGGCGTGGCGGTAATCGAGCACTGTCACAGCTGAAGGTAATTAACTGGCAGGTGAACCAGCAGGGGCCTGAATGTAATCTTTACGCCCACTGTTTAAATCCATAAACGGCAGTGAGTGTGAGAGACAGGTCGGCTAAATGTTCCGAGAGAGGAAGAGGAAGGGTAGGGGTAGCGGTAGGGGTAGGTGTAAGGAGTAAAAAGCGGGGGATTAAACTGTGTGTAGCGGGCAGTTCAGAGTAACTCACCTGAGAGAAACAGCGCACGCGCGTTTAGATAAGAATCCATGACTGCCAGCTGAACACACGAGCTTACCGTCATGACTGTCCAGGTCACAACCAAACACATGGGACATTAACCCAAACCGAACACGCCACATGGGAACACCGCGAATTCAATTAAATACATAACTACACAGTTTAAAAATAATGTAAAAAATAAAAACAGATGATTATTAGTAATAATAATAATAAAAGGATAAATTGACTCAGGGTTGCGTGGTTACAATAAGAAAACACATCATTCCTCTTAAACACAACACTGAGGTGCCATGCGGCTCTTTAGGTGGGTTTTTTTTTTCTTTTTCTTTCCGTCCTAAAGCCTGTAATAGAAGGAAGAGATTCGAGCTCACGTCTCTGAAGCGGTTCCAGTGCTTTATCTTGCGGCTGTACTGCGAGATAGTCGACAGCCATTGCTCGTCTTCCAGGAAATTGCCGGCGGTGTTTTCCGGCTCGGTTCCGCTCCGTACAGCGTCCTGAACACCGCAGCATCCCGGCACCACGAACAGGAGGACATGGAGAACTAGTGCACTCCTTAAACCGGCCATCTGTCCTGTGTGTGTGTGTGTGTGTGTGTGTGTGTGGAGTAAAGAGCTCCCTCGCTGTGTATCCTCCGAGAGCACAGAGACACACTGCTCACTAAACAGTGAGGGATAATGATGTCTTCAAGGCAGGAGCTCCAGAGATGTGTGTGTATAAGGAGGAGGGGGGGGTTGCAGTGATGGGGAAAGAGACAATGTACTCAATCCTTTAGTACCATCATATAATAAATGATCTGAACTAAAATCAACACTACCAGCTCTGTGCATCATGAACACAGGCTGAGATATTTCCATCCAGTGATCTTTTCTTTCTTTTATTATTCTGCACTGTCAGTATTCATAATCCTACTGGCTTTACAGAAACACACTCCTTTTATACTGTGAAGAACACACAACTTTATAATGTCTTCAGGTTTTAATCCAGGGCTCAGATTGCCGTGTGTGTGTGAAATTTTGCATGTTCAAGTGGCTGTTTGGCTTTCACTGGGTTCCTCGGTTTCCTTCAACCTCTAAAAAACATGCCAATATGAATGAACGAATGGATGAATGAATGAGAGGTGGTACGGTGGCATATTGGTTAGCACGTCCACCTCACAGCGAGAAGGGCCTGGGTTTGATTCCCAGACTCGGGCATTTCTGTGTGGAGTTTGGTTAGGCAAGCTGTTCCAGATGTACCCTGCCTTCGCCCAGTATCGGCGGAGATGGGCACCAGCCTAGTAGGATTAAATGCTTTCTTCCTACAGTCCTGCCTTCGCCCCCACAATCCTAGTAGGATAAAGTGGTTTGGCAAATGAATGAATAATTGAATGAACGACAACAAGTGTTGACAACGGATGGATAGATGAAAGAGTGTTGTGTCTGCATCTATTAAAACGAGATCCCTTAACCACACAACTAAAATTAACTGCCCATAATATTATTAGGAGGACTGCTAGAGCCCCAAGGGCTGAATTCAGAAATCTTGACAGTTGTGTAATATGACACCCGGACTGGAGGTGAGAAAAGCAGCACCTCAGGACTGTGGAGCTATGGAAGAGATTTATTATCTTTGTCAGTTATTACACCTGTCATTCTGACAGTACTAAATAGGGGAGATAAGCAGTTACACATTTTTACAAATGTATATCGTACAAACAGGAAGCAAAATCTTACTCTCGTTAATCCGAATTACTTGTAAAAAAAATCTCTTGCTTCTTCAGTTGGAAATATGCTATGATTTATTGCCTTTTAACATCTAGGTAATGGGATTTAGCAAATAGCTATACCAAATGCATCAAAAACAAAGTAATGGGGGCTGGGTACAAATCACATACAAGCGGAAATGCAAATGACCCCCAGATAGGATGGCTTTACAAAGGAATATGGAATAGAATAAGGTAAATCAATATCATCTACAGGGCGGGTGGCACAGTGTCGTGGTTAGCACATCCGCCTCACAGCAAAAAGGCCCCACCCCCATACCCACACCGCCCGTCACCCTTACAGCGTTAATCAGTTCGACAAATGGATGGATGAAATCGCATCTACATATATAAGGTATAATCACCACAGTCAATCAATAAAGCTTTTCCCCACTCGATCACTGACAGCAGTACAACTGAGGTTGTGGAAGTATTCATTAGGACACTGTAATAAAAACATGTAAAGGCTGGCAGCATGGGGCTTTAAATTTTGTAAAATTAATAAACAGGATTAGTATAGAACCGGGGCAGCATGGTGGCGTATAACGTCCGCCTCACAGCAAGAAGGTCCTGGGTTCGACTCTGTGTGAAGTTTGCATGTTCTCCCCATGTTTGCATGGGTTTCCTCCAGGTACTCCAGTTTTCTCCCACAGTACAAAGACATGCATATTAGGCTAACTGGCTGTTTTAAATTCTGCTTGGTATAAGTACAAGTGGTTGTGTGGAGGGTGTACCCCACCATCGCCAAGTATGAAGAGATCCTTATACAATTAAGCAGTTCGGCAAATGAGTTAGTGAGTGAAGAACCGATTAACAGTGAGGCCTGGATTCGTATGGCTGTTATACATTTATGTTATGTTTTTAGATATCCTTAAATAATCTTAGCGAAAGATACCTGGATTCTTCTTTGAGCTAAGATGGACACATCTACAGCACTGTCATAATGGTCAGGTCAAAATTCCATTTTATTAAATTTAGCCTGTAAGATTGGCCACTGAGCAGCATTGGGGTGCAGAAATTAATAACATTTCAAATTAAGAGACCAAAGAAATATACACTGCCTGGCCAAAAAAAAAAAGTCACACATTGATATTTTCATGGAGAGCATTTAGCCTTAATTGAAGCATGTAATCTCCATGGCACTGTTGTTCCAGTTGGTCAGGTCGAGGCTCTCCTCATTATTAATGTGGCAATAAAATAAAGTCGGCTGATGATCTGAATGTACTGAATGAGCAGATGATCACATCAGTGGACTTTTTCTTCCCTGAAGGCATGGATATAAAATGGGGACTCAAATAATGATCAAGTGGTTCAGGGAGCATAAGGAATCATTTTCACATATGTATTGGCACCCCAGAGTCCTGACCTTAACCCTATTGAAAGTTTTCGGGATGTGCTGGAGAAGACTTTACGGTGTGGTTCAATTTTTCCCTCAACAATTCAAAACGCTGGTGAGAAATGAACCCAACACTGGATGGAAATAAATGTTATGTTGCTTAAGTTTGTTGAAACGATGGCATGACGATTATGTGCTGTAAGCAAGGCTAAAGGAGGAACCACAACATATTTGTGTTTGAGACCTCTTTTGGGGGCTGGGCAGTGTACTCACCCAAGAAAGTACAAGCAGTATATGACTTTTTTTTATTTATTTTATTTAATGAGTGAATTTATGCATGTGGCAAGACAAGTGCATTTTGATCCTGTGGCTCTTCATTCTATCTCATTCCTACTGGATTCAAATCCAGTGACTTGAAGGACACTTTATTTTAAGGTTCACCAGGAGAAGGTGGAACCATTTTGGCCATAAGGGATGTACATGGTCAGTAACAATATTCAGATAGGCTGTGGCATTCAGGTGATGATTATTTGATATTAATGATACCAAAGTGTGCCAGAAAACATTATTCACACCATTACACCATCTCCACCAGCCTGGACTGCTGACACAAAGCAGGTTCATGGATTCTGTTGGGGCCAAAATCTGATCGCACCATCTGTGTGCATCAGTAAAAATCAGGATTCATCAGACCAGGCAACACTTTTCCAGTCTACAGTTGTCCAGTTTTGGTGAGCATGTGCCCACTGCAGCCTCAGCGTTCTGTTCTTGGCTGACAGAAGTAGAACCCAATGCAGTTTTCTGCTGTTGCATTCCATCTGCTTTAGGGTTTGATTTGCTGTCCAGTCTGTGATACTTTTCTGTTCACCATATTTGTACAGAGTGGTAAGAGTTTGAACCAGTTTGGCCATTCTCCACTGTTTTCTTTTTTTATATATACACTAACAGTGAAAAGTCTCTACATAATTACTTGACACACAACTTTCTTACTGGTGTTTATGTTTATAAGAACAAGGGTAGTCACTTATACTAGAACTCGCATACTGAAATCACTGAACACCAAAAATCCCATATAATTTCAGTTATTTTTTTGTTTTATGAACACATATACTTAAAATTGTTACTAATAAATGTATATTATTTTATTATCTACACAAGTTATTCAATTTATATTAACTGGGTTTAAATCAGTGGAATAACATCAGATGAGTTGGATATTGCCCAGGTTCCTGATTTCCCTTTTTTTTCACAATATGTTTGGAGCCTGATCTAGCCACCAACATGTAGAGATGAAAGCCAGCTTGTGTACAATACAGCAAGTCAAATAATACAATAAACAAATAATGAACTCAAAGGGGGGGGGGGATCAATAAATCCATAAAGAGTCTTAAAGAATCTTAAACTTATCCACATCTGCAATGTCAGGAAAAACAGACACTGAAGCAAGTTCCACAACCTACTCGTCCTTGGAACGAACGTACAAAGATTGATGGAGCTGGGTGTTAGATTTTGGCACACTTATACAAGCCTTATACAAGCTTTCTGTAGTGCGACATCAAGTGTGACCATGAGACATTTATAAGATGGTTGCAGAAACTAATTGGTCAGATAGTTTATGACAAGATATACACTACCAGCCCCACGTTGGGCGAGCAAATGCCTTATAAATGTCTCATGGCCAGACTTGATCATCTTCATTATGGTTTTGCATGTAGTCTCTTGTACAGCACTACAGAAAGCTTGTATAAGTCAGCATAAAAAATATCTCTTCATAACGAGGCATAAATGAACAGGGAAGGGATGAGCAGAGGTGCTGGGTTATTTTGTTTTAAATCCTAATCCTTTAAAGCCTAAAATACAGGTGATATCTTTAATGATATTATAAATTCTATAATTTAAAAAGGTCATATAAACTGAAGGATTTGACACTTTAATCTGAACAGAGCTTTCTCTGAATAACAAATATGATAAACATGTTTGTAATTGTAATTGTGGTTGTGAACTTTAAAAATATAATAATTAAAATAAAATAAAAATAGTTTTGTCATCTGTCCATTGGTGTAATTTGTACTAGAATGTGTCTGCTGTCTAACAACTTTCAGTTTCTCATCCAAAAACTTGCTTGTGAAAAGATTGCAACAAAAATATTTCAGTGCAAAAATAATTATAGAGTAAATGATCCTCTTCGTTCATGTTCATTCCACCTACAACTGCGTCTGTAACAAGCCTTCTGGTGATTTATTAGAGAAATGTCACCAAAACAGGCCATTAACCTATTGGAGCTCAAAACTAGGGTTGGGGAGCAGGGTTGTGGAGGGGGGTGGAGGGTGGCGGGCGGCACTCAGTGTAATTACATGACATGACTGTTTTTGATTGGCTGCATGAATCTACAGCACTGAGCTCATTACTGTCTCATTTCATATCATTCACTCTGGGTTTTTTTTTTTTTTTTTTTGCTATACTGTATGATTCCTGCAAGGTAAATTATTGCTGTGCATTTAATCCAACCAAATTGAGCACACATACTTAAACAGTGAGCACACACACACACACACACACACACACACACGGAGCAGTGGGCTGCCACATATTGAGGCGGCCAGAAAGCAGTTGGGGGTCAGGTGCCTTGCTCAAGGGCGCTTCAGCCATAAAGGTGGAGGCAGGGAAGGTGCTGCTCACACCACCCGCCACCACACATTTTTCCTGCTGGTTCAGGAATTGAATCAGTGACCTCTCTGTCCCAAAGTCACTTCTCTAACCATTGGACTCCCCCCCAACACTAATAATTACATGTGTGTACCTAAAATTTTATATTAAAACTTTATATTGATTTTTTTTAACCTTTGCTTCACATGTGGGGCTAAGCTCTGCTAGCACATTGATATGAGCTGTCCCTGGTGATGAGTAACTGGTGATCAAAGGCTGTGAGAGATGAATACGGAGCAGGTGTCTAGAGCAAAACAAGCCTGTGGCCTTAGGGATCATTTATTGAGTGGGCTGGGAAGTGGAAAGCTGCAATACATGTACAACTGTCTCTCTCTCTCACACACACACACACACACACACACTCATTCCACTGTACAACACTAATGTCTTGAATCATATTAAATGTAAGATCATAATTTCTCCACCCCCAGTGCAGCTAACTGGGTTATCAAAGGCCAGCCATGTCTCCCACTGCCTGTGGTGAGAAGCATGTAAAAGAACCATTGCCGTTGTTTGAAAACAGTAGGCCACTGGATTGCCGTCAGCGTGTTTCTGCCCTGCGATGGTCTGGCGAGCTGTCCAGGGTGTACCCTCGGCCAGAGTTGGCTGAGATGGGTGCCAGCATCCCCGCGACTCTAATTAGGATTAAGCGGTTCAGACAATGAATGAATGAATGAATGATTTCTCCAAATGCATTTTAAAACTTATCAAACACTTTCCCTCTCGCTCATACATTTGCCGAACCACTTAATCTTACTGTTTGGGTAGTGGGGTGGCTGGAGACTATCTTGGCGAAGGTGGGGAACACCCTGAACAGCTTGCCAGACCATCGCAGGGCAATACCTGCACAAAACCACTCACACCTAGGGGCAATTTGAAGCAGCCAATTAGCCTGGTGTGCATGTCTTTGGACTGTGGGAGGAAACCGGAGTACCCAGAGGAAACCCACATAAGCACTCCACACAGAAATGGCCAAGCCCGGGACTCAAACTCAGGACCTTCTTGCTGTGAGGCAGACGTGCTAACCACTTCGCCACCATGCCACCCCAAAGACAAAACTGAGACAGGTTTGTTGAGTTCAGTCATACTGAGATGCAGTCAGTCATGTAAGAGTTAACAAAATAAAACTGTGATTGCACCTTACTGCTACCAACCCTTTATACTGACTTCTCTAACACATCAAAACCCCCACCACCACCCAGCCACAATCCACCCACATATTAATCATTTCCCAGGATTGTGCTCTGAAAAGCTCTAAACAGCAACAGTTTTTAATGAGCACAGATCCATTACCACTCCGTGAGCTACTTATCATTATGTATCAGTAAATCATTAGAATAATTACAAATTCACAAACAGCTCATGGTTCCCACTTGTACGCTCATATTCAAATTTAACCGTATTCCATTTGGAAAACGGTTAGGATTTAATTAATAATCTGATATTTGCTGCCACCTTCATCAATTATGTAGCTTACTGCATTGAATCAGGTTTTCTCTTCAATTTACTTGTACGTGTCACCACTAGGGGGTGACAGGGGTGACCAGTGGTTAGCACTCCCGCCTCACACCAAGAAGGTCCTGGGGTCGAGCCCTGTGCCTGGCGAGGGTGTTTTTGTTCCCCACATGCTTGTGTGGGGTTCTCTGGTTTTCTCACACAGTCCAAAGGCTAACTGAATATTCTGGATTGCCCTTAGTTGTGAATGTGAGTGTGAATGGCTGTATATTTGTGTCGACCTGCTTCGGTATGATGGTCTGGTGCGCTGTTTAGGGTGTACCCTCTATGGTGTTCGTCTGGTGTGGGCTGTAATGGGCTCCAGCCGATCTGGGATCCTAATATAAGTTAAAGCAGTTTGAAATAAAATGTTACCGCCAAGTGTGCACATCTTCAGCTTTCCCAACAGCAATCATGATTATATTAAGGCGCTGTTGGACTTGATTGAGAAGGTGTGGAAGGTGTACATTTCTATAAAAGCTCTGACATGAGTGTACAAGACACATTAAAAGTTGATATTAATGCACTCTTAATAATATGATATGCTGTACACTCTATAAGTATCGTGACCAGTGTAAGTTATTGTTTCTACAGTAACATTGTCCACAGGGACTTGCCAAATACTGCATATACATTGATTTAAGAGCAGGGGTTGTGCCCCTGTTGGGCCCTAGAGCAAGGTTCTAAACCCTCAGTTGCTTAGTTGTATAAAAATGATAAATGTATGTCACTCTGGATAAGGGTGTCTGCCAAATGCCATAAAAATGTAAATGTTAATGTGTAAAAAAATGTGTAATTGTTAATCTGATCGATCTGTTTGGGAGCTTTATATTCTGGTATTTTTTGCCAGTGGCAGTGCTTTCTAAGAGTCTAAGAGTTACTTGTAGAGTTGTTCTTTCAGGGAAAGTTTCCTAGAGGGAGCACCGTGTGATTTTTTAAATTAATTTATTTATTTATTGTTGTTCAGTAACCTGACAAGCTGTATTTTTTGTCATATTGACTCTGATGGGAACAAAAAGAAGGGCTGAGGAAGGAATGATTTCTACGGTGCGGCTGTAACATCTTAAAGTGAGAACAGAAACAAACTTGCTTTGCATATGTTCCACAACATTAAACTTAATCAATCTCAACCTACTGCACCTAGCACAGACAATAAAGTCAATATACAGTATTTCCTTATACTGAGAAAAGAAAAAAGTGATTTACCCTAAACTCACTTATAATGGAAGCTGATGCAAAATCGCTGAAGCGTTAATAAACATTTATGTAAAACACTTCTTTTTATCGGATGCTTTCGTGAATTCCTCAGTCAAGAATACTTTTACGTTATAAGCTGTAAATCTGTGTAATAACTTTTTAAGTTTATAGTTGTGTTAGGAATGTAGTCCATGCAGCTCTGAGTAAAAAGGCTCTTCATGTTCCATATAATCAGTGAATGGGGGGAGACACTGTAAGACATTGATTACAAATGAGTGTCGAGTCAACAGTTTTCTCAGTACAGTGAAAAGTCATGCCTGACATCTGGTCTGTAGAAATCACACATGCACTACAGATGCTGTTTCAATCTAACAATGAAAAAAATAAGTGTCAAACTTAGTAGAGACAGTATCATGCTAGGAAATAGCCCTGATTATGATAACAAAGCACAGAACCCATCAGCAAAATACAAGATATACTGAAACGCAGAAGTACTCGACGCAATGCATCACTTGGTATGCGTCTGCCATAAACGCTTTCAGTGTGTGCTTGAACTCTGACCCTGACCTTTAACCCATGTCCCTAAAACCTGTACCAGTTCATGAATATTTAGTAATGTGTAACTGGGGAAAATCTCATCCAAATCCATGCAGGTGTTCAGCCTGCAGAGTGTGCACGGAATTTTTCTTAGATGACCTTATGTGACCTTGAACATGTAGCAGTTCATGGGTCTATAGTAGTAAGGGACTGGAGAAAGTTTGTTCAAACTCCTTTGAGGGACTCAGAAGACAGGGTGCCTACAAGGACGTTTGGGCGAACGGACAGGACGAGTACACAATTCTTCCGGCACCACCATGGTGGGTGGGAGCATGATAAGAATTTAAAAAAATGTGTAATAACAGAAAAAAGACAGAAGTACAGAAAGGTAATAAAACTAAAACCAGTATCGTGTTTTAGATATTATGCAGCATGTTGCTGTACCTGCCTGAGCTTGGTGCCATGGATGGATATGTCCGAGTGAGAGGCTTTTCCTCTGATCTCAGCACTCAAGCTGTTGGACTAGACGCTCTGACAAGGTGCCTTCTATTGCTGACTACTAATTCTACAGATTACTGCAATTATCGACTTTTCTTTAATTAGTTAGGCCAGCTCATTAATACTGCTGCTGATCTTTGCACTTCTGTGTGCCTCTAATTTGCTGATAGATCAACATTCAAAAATCTCTGGACTGAGAAAAATGCTCAGCTGCCTGATCTGATTCCTCAAGCTGGCAACCGAACAAAAACTTCAGGCTCCCAAACACCAAAAGAAAATGATCATGGCATGATTCCAATGGCACACAAGCTACAAGATTAAATCTCAAACATGATGCAGCAGAGGAACAGATGTTTTCGGTGTTCACTTTGCAGAAGCCCAGAAGTCTACGCCTACAGCAACAAAGGCTCATTAATCACGACCTATTGGAGGAGACATAAGATCAAGCCAAATCCTCTTGGGGTGAGGGCTGCAGCCTCAGAAGGAAGAGAGCTGACTAATTAACCAGTGTGACAGACACACAGAGAGAGACAGATGAAAGCGATGAAAAAGAAGACATAAAACAGCAGACAGAACAGCACTTCATTCAGCACAGTGCAAATATCACTTTTTTTTTTTAAACAGATGTCTGTATTTAAAAAAGCAGAGATCAAAACCTGTCTAAAAGGGCTTAGGATGCAAACCCAGTGTTGGTAAAATTAATCCAAGCATGTCAGATCTCATGTGTTGGACAGAGGAACAGATTACTGACCGAGCTGACAGAACTCCAGCCACTAGAAGGCTCACAACTAACTTGAAATGAATTATTAGACTGATTGCCCATTACATCACACACACCAAATCATACCTAATATCATCCATAGAATGAAAGCCGTAATCAGCTAGGAAACATTACTGGGGCATGGATTTTATAACCTGTCCAGTTAGGCACTAATTTTTTTTTTTTTTTTTTTTTTACTGGAGCTAAATAAGCAGCATGTTGGTGTAGTGGTTAACACATCTGCCTCACAGCAAAAAGATCCGGGGTTCGAGTCCCAAGCTTGGCGAAGGCATTTCTGTGTGGAGTTTGCATGTTCTCTCTGTGCTTGCAGGGGTTTCCTCCGGGTACTCCAGTTTCCTCCCACAGTCCAAAGACATGCACATTAGGCTAACTGGTTTTCCAAATTGCCCCTCGGTGTGAATGCGAATGGTTGTGTGTATTAGCCCTGTGATGGACTGGTGAGGCATTCAGGGTGCACCCTTCACCCAGAGTTGGCGGAGAAAGGCTTCCCTGGTAAGATTAAGTGGTTCAAATTCAAATTCTAGACTGGCAAAGTAGATAGATGACTAGAACTCAACATCTTGGTCCCCTAACCAGCCCTCCACAGCAGCAGGCAGCTCATCATCATCCTTAAATCTCCAGCCAAGAGGTGGGGGCTCGGTCTGGAGAATAGGGTGGGTGAGGGAGAAGTTGGTACCCACACTCGTGCACAGCTTTCATTGCAACTCGGCTGGTGTGGACTGGCACGTTGTCCTGGTAAAGCAGAATCCCATGACGGATTTTTCCGCTGTGTTTCTTCTCGGTGGATTGGCACACCTGCTTCAGTAGGTTACTGTAATGTTCCACATTCATTATGGTTCCATGGGGCAGGTAGTTGATGTGGATCACTCCTTTGCTGTCCCAGAAAATTGTCGCCATAACCTTCTTGGTGGACCTAGTGGCTTTGAACTTCTTTGCCTTTGGAGATGTGGCGTGTTTCCATTCCATCGATTCCTGTTTATTCTCTGGATCATAAGGATAAAGCCAGGTTTCATCACAGGTTACAACCCTAAAATGAAAATCATCTGGGTTGGTGTTTTTCCTGAGTTAGCAAGGCTCCACTGATGGTGACCTTCGATAGCTTCATGTCATCCGAAAGCATTCTCAGAACCCATCTTGCCTTGGACATGTGGAGTTTGTGATGAAGAATGTCGTGTATGGATCCTTATGAAAGGCCTGTTGCTTCTTCTAACTCATGGAGAGTGATACGGCAGTTTTCCATCACTAGTTTGTGCAGTGTCAATGTTTTCCGGGCTCGTACTGGTTGATGGCCATCCTGACCGGGGTTTATTTTCTAAACTCTTCCTGCCACGCTGGGATTCCTTCACACAGTGTTTGATAGCTGCAGAAGAAGGGAAAGACTCCCCATAAACAGCACTCAGTCGTTCTTCAACCTGTTTGTAGATTGACCCTCCAAGACTAGAAAAATTTAGCTCCGCTCTGTACTCAGTTTTGTCCATTTTGCCAACTCACTGGGGGTTATGTCTCTTCCACAAAGTGTTATGACTAAACAATTGCAGCCACCAATATGTTCCTGCATGGAATCAGTAGCTAAGACACTGATGTACATTAGTTATGATGTATTGTACTATCTAACTGAAAAAAATGAGTGAGGCTCAAAACCTTTTGATGACCCCTCATAGTCATACCTAATGTCACTTAAACAAGTGGTCAATCGGTCCACATTTTCCTTATAAACAGCACGCAGACGTTTTCCGGGAACCAATTGAACTCTGAATCTTATCGATGGGATCTTTTGCCAGCTTGCTTTTATTCTGGCCTTCAGTTCCACCTCAGTGAATTTTTTCATGCACCCTTCATAGACTTTTTCACCGAGCCAATTTCAAATTGAATAGTCCATAGGTTTACAGTCTGGACTATGTGGTAGCCACTCATCTTTTTTGATAAATTCAAGAGCCCCGCCCTCTGAATGTTGTTGCATTCTATGGCTTTCTACTGAATAGTCCATAGGTTTACAGTCTGGACTATGTGGTAGCCACTCGTCTTTTTTGGTAAATTCAAGAGCCGCGCCCTCCAAATGTTGTTGCATTCTATGGCTTGTGTGAGATGTTGCCTGTTGCAGCACTGCTCCTGACACCTGACATGTTGCATCAACAATTAGGAAGAAGACAGATGACCTACAGATGTGTATTGGATGGTACTATACATTGCTCACTAGAACAGGGACCTGAAACTCCTCCTTTTCCAAAGCCAGCAAAAAGCATTAGACATAGCATCATTTTGGAAGAACAACTGCAAGAGTTGCATTATATAGGGAGTAGAGAAGGAGGGGAAAAAATCTATTCAGTTATGCATCGTGTTTCTTTTGTGCAGCAATTTACGTATCTTCACTCTGGCTCCACTATCGTTTTTTTAAAAATCCATTTTGTGTTTTTGAATCTGAGGTGGTGAAACATTGCTGTTCCTCTGTAGCTCTACATGTGGCACACTCTAAATCAGGGGTCACCAACACGGTGCCACGGGCACCAGGTCGCCCCTCAAGGACCACATAAGTCACCCGCAGGCCTGTTCTAAAAATAGCACAACTCACTAGTGAGCTGCGTCTAAAATTAATT
>JAQMYF010000021.1:35214359-35239091 GCA_030014195.1 Neosilurus mollespiculum
GGAAAAAATAACAGTACTACAATTTCATCCCCAATGGGGGATGAAATTGTAGTACTGTTATTTTTTCCCACATACAATATATATATATATATATATATAAATTTATATATAAGTTAATATATAATATTAATATATATAATATATAATAAGTTATTTGCAAAATTTTATGTAAACTCTAGAGACTGTTGTGTATGTAAGTCCTTGCAGGTCAGCAATTTCCAAAATGCTCAAATCAACCCATCTGGCACCAACAATCAAGACATTTAAAATCATGATTCCTTCATTCTGTTGCTAAAGCTCTTGACCTGCATTGTGTTGCTGCCATGATAGTTTGACTACAAAACTGCGTAAAGGAACAGGTGTACACACTGGGTTGCATTCCTGTCAGCCAAGAACAGCAATCATGTGCACAGGCTCTCCCAAATTGACTGCATGAAGATCGGAAGAAAAACGTCTTTTTACAGTAAGTCTGGTTTCAGTCAGTGTGCATATGACAGCCTCAGATTTTTGTTCTTGACTGACAGGAGTAGAATCCAGTGAGGTGATCTTCTGCATTAGCCTAACTGCTATTTTAATTTAACTGCCTTTCCAAACTGCTTAATCCTACGAGGGTCACGGGGAGGCTGACGTCTATCTCAGCCAACACTGGGGGCAGGTGGGATACTCTCTGAATAGCTCGCCAGATCATTGCTGGGTCAACACACACATCCACTCACACCTAAGGGCAAACTGGAACAGCCAGTTAACCTAATAACAATGTCTTCGGACTGTGGGAGGAAACTGTGTGAGAGTACCCAGAGGAAACCCATGCAAGTATGGGGAGAACATGCAAACCCCACTCAGAAATGCCCGAGCCCGGGACTAGAACCCAGAACCTTTTTTGCTAATAGGCGGACGTGCTTACCACTACACTACCGTGCCACCCACTATTTTAGTGTATGAAAGTTAAACCACTGATTTATAAAATAAAATTCATTTCTTTAAAAGCAATGATATAAAATAATGAGAAAAATATAATGCAATTGTAATTTATTTGTATTTTTATATAACAAAATTGGGGGTGGGGGGGTGTCACAGAATGTAAACTGATGGACATATTTTAATGTAATTAAACTAACCAACGGCACACACCACTGATATCACTACCAGTTCTGTTACATTCAGTACTTTCTGAAACTTCAGAATCCTTCAGGGGTCAGACCTAAAGTCTTACCTAAAATGGTTCTAGTTGGAACCATTAATGATTCCCCCAAATGGAGAACCCATAAGATGTCAATTTGTAATATTTTTGAGTGTCAATTACCCACAATAATGAGATATATTTAGTCCATAATAAATAATACTCACGGTGAGTCTATTTGATTCAGTAAATGTGTGTGTGTGTGTGTGTGTGTGTGTGTGTGTGTAAGAGACAGATCAGATGAAGCAGGCACTTCCAGCAGAAAAGTAGTATCCTGTACAGTCGGAAGAGTATCTCTGGGACAGCTGCACTGAGTCCAACTGACATTTACCGAAATAAAACTCCTTAAACCTCTGACAGAGAGAGAGAAAGAGAGAGAGAGAGAGAGAGAGAGAGAGAGAGAGATTAAAATTTCACTGATAATGAAATAATTGCCTGAAATAAATACTGTATAATATATGTCACTATACAAATCAACAAACCATGCTGTCCTCTGTTTATGGGTTCTGGTACTGAAACGCTCCTATCACATATCACAAATTTACCTACCAAGGATAGGATCAAGTACAGTTCTGGTAAACATGGGTACTGCTGCTAAACAGTGTGTACTAGTACACCAAGCAAAAACAACTTGTAATTTTGATACCACCGGTAGGGGGCAGCCCAGTGCAGTTTAACCTGGAGTGAGCATGAGGAACAATACCAACTGATAGAGTTGTCATTGTTACGCAATGCAGATGCAAACAAAGGCACATGAACAATGCAGTCCTTTAGTATTAAAAATGCATAACACTTAATAGATTACAGTAAAAAGATTTATCTGTATGAGGGCAGAGAGCAACTCCAAATCCATTGGTAGAAGAGAAATAAGGATTTCTTTTTATAACAGTGTAATCAGGTTCATTAATGTAATGTATAATGTGATATATATATATATATATAAAGAGAGAGAGAGAGAGAGAGAGATTTAGGCAAGGCCTACAAAGCAGATCTCCCCATAAGATCTCTGTAAGGTGTTTTTCTTTCCATTCAAAATTAATTATTGTGGTGCTGTTTTCAAACTTGCACTATGTTCTTCAGAAACATCAGTAAAAACACTGGACACTGGACTTTCCTTTTGATTGGCAAAAATACTGTATGTTACCAATATAGATTCTGCTGTATTTTCAGCATTTTAGCTCTGTGAGTTTAGTGTATTTTTCTTTTCTATTGAAATAATTCCTTTAGGCAAGGATGTAACGTAAAGTAACCAAAAAACCTCCCCCATTCCAAAGGTAAATAAAAAAAAACAGTAACAAAAAGAGGTTAATCAAATTATTATCTGTGCACATGAAACTTAGTAAGGGAGGAGAGGCACTGCTAAGGTGTCTTGGTAGCCCAACCGCAAATGTCCTCAGTCACCAACATGGCGTGGATGGGAGCACACAGTAAGATGGAGCTACGGCTTCCAACTCCTCCTGGATGGGACGCTAGTCCATCACAGGTTACCCTTCAAGTATTTTTACTGGTAGCCAGCAGGATAATTGGGTACCAGTAAAAATACTGGGAAGGTAACCCGTGATGGACTAGCATCCCATCCAGGAGGAGTTGAAACGCCTAGTCACTTCACGCTACAGAAACCAGTATGAGCCCCAGCCTGATGAGCCACTGGGCTCAGGTGTAAAAGCCCAGCAGACTTATCCTACTATCCAAAAGCTAAGTAATAATAGTCCAGAACTAGTCAATCTTATTATTTGTGGTCCAGAACTAGTCAATCATATTATTTGTGGTCCAGAACTAGTCAATCATTATTTGTGGTCCAGAAGTAGTTATTTATATTATTTGTGGTTCAGGACTAGTTATTTATATTATTTGTGGTCCATGACTATTTGTTTATATTATTTGTGGTCCAGGACTAGTTATTTATATTATTTGTTGTCCAGAACTAGTTATTTATATTATTTGTTGTCCAGAACTAGTTATTCATATTATTTGTGGTCCAGAACTAGTTATTTATATTATTTGTGGACTTTATTTTCATACTGTCTTACACCCCTCATTGACCTCACTACACTAGACTTGTGTTTGACTTCAAATCTAATATCAAGCATGCACTTAAAAAAAAATCAAACATTGTAAAAAGAGATATTATAAAATGATTGTGCAACAGTGCATATGCAGTCTGCCTTCCTGCACCAGTGGGTATATTACCCCTGCTGTTTGTTCCAGTGTCCTTGTTATTGCTCATGTTATTCTTTTGATAACAGTACACTGAGAGCTTGGCACCTGTGTCAAATTGCTTGAAAGTGTACTTGACCAGTAAAGCCTGATTACGAAAATTCTCCGAATTGTTTATGTATTAATGTCTTTAAAGGACACTGTAATATCACAGAGAAGCTGCAGTAATCAGTCCTACCTCCAAAATATTCCTTGCATCAAAAGCTTCTCGGTCTTTCATACTGGGCCTTCCTGCATCTCCTTTACTCTCCGCTGAAACACACAGTTTCCTCCAGGATCAATAAAGTATTCTGAATGTGATTATAAGAGAGCAAAAACAATGCTTTCTAACCACACTTCTATCTGCATACTTCCTTTATAATTTATTTTTTAACTGGTAGTGATATTCACAGTTATGATACACAGTCCGCTTCACACTTTCAAAGTCATCCCTGTAAAACAAATATAAAGCAGTTCACAATCTTATACCAAGGTCCTAAAATCTGGAATTCTCTTCCGTTATTTGTAACATCCTCTAATAACCTTCCCTCCTTCAAACTGTCTTGTTTTCCTGCTGCCAATACTATGTAAATAAAGCATAAAAGGTAAAAGAAGAAGAATAAAAAGACAGGGGGGGGGAAGAGGAAAGGGGAAAAAGGGAAAGTTGGGAGGATAGGAAAAAAAGGAAATAAGGGAAGAAAAAAGAAAGAAAAAGGGGGAAAATTTTAATCAAGCAATACTATATTTGTAAAATGGGGGACCCTACTCGAAAAGCCTTGGGGTTTCTTAGTGTCTCCCACCACACTTATTTTGTTTATATATTTTTCTTGTTTATATATTTTTCTTGTTCATTTTAAATGCTATTATTTATTACTTAATATCAAACGAATGTACATATGTGTGGTGAAAAAAATAAACACAAATAAATAAATAATACGTGACGGTGAAAGGGTCGAAGACCGAACTGGTTTCACTCTCTGAGGTCATTCGAACAGTTTCTCACTAAAGCAACACAAACACAGTGATCACAGAAACATCAACAATGACAAAATGAAATAAACAAGACATGCACTGAGCTGGAGTCCTGCGTCAGCTGGAGCTGGTAAACACGACTTGGCTTGATTTAGAGAGCAAAGTGTGTGTGTGCGTGTGCGTGTGTGCGTGCGTGCGTGTGTGTGTGTGTTTGTGTGTGCTGGTGCAGAGAGAGATGACCACCTTCCACTCAGAGCAACTCAAAGAGCTCTTTGTTCACAGAGTGGAAAAACACCCTCGCTCACAAACCACACTCAGCAAAGTAACCGAGAGGGACACATTTGTGTGTGTATGTGTGAGAGAGAGAGAGAGAGAGAGAGAGAGAGAGAGAGAGAGAGAGAGAGAAAGATTACCATCACTGCAACAGCCAACTTTAAGTAATTGAAGAATGCATCGCTCCAAGTAAACTTTTCCACATAGATGTTTATATTCACTAAATAATAGAAAGCGATTAATGAACTCTAGCATTTTTCCCTATCTTCTACATCTGTTGTGCATGAGCTATCGACACAGTCTTTTAAACACCATGTCCCTGTTCTAATAAACCAAAAAAATCAATTGGTTCAAAACACAGTTATTACACAAATCTAAGGGCGGCTGATGTTTGTCATCCATCCATCCATCCAAGAGTCAGAAGCCTGATCCATAATCTTCAGGGTTATCTCATTTTCACAATCTTGTTCTTTTGGTCACTACAAAGATTATGGTAATGGGTGAGAGTAGGAACATAGACTGACCAAACAGACCGAAACTGCGTCAACATCTCTGCAGACGCTGCATCAATCCACCTGTCAATCTCACACTCCATTCATCCTTCACTTGTGAACAAGACCCTGCGACACTCTTGAACACAACTCATCTCCAGTGAAGAGCAGGCATCCACCGTTTTTCCAACTAAGAACCTTGGCTGGAGGTACCAGCTGCTTCATATTTGGCTGTGCACTGCCCCAGAGTGTGCTGGTGATCATTGCTTGATGAAGCCAACTGGACCTCATCATCCACAAAAGGCACTGATAGAACACTAATTCACACAAACAGGACAACCTTCGGCCCCAGGCTACACCTAGAAATTCTGCCCAAAAGTTCATTTCTGGATAAGGTCTGTCAGTAAAAAAATAAATACACACTGCACAGTCTGAATCAAAACAGAAGTTTTACTCAAACAGAAAAACACATAAAAACAAATAAGATATAAGGAACGTCTTACTGAGCTGTTCTTACAGTTTTATTTATGCAAGTCTATAAAACGGGAATATCGACATAGCTATTGTACCAATATGCATAAGATCTTCCTCATAAAATTCTTGGTTATCCCATTTCAGAAACCATGAACTATGTGCCTGAAGCCTCAAGCAAAAATAAATAAATAAATAAATATATTTGGCCAAAAAACACACTTACAAAAAAAAAAATGGTGACTAGTGTTTTTTTGTCCTTTCTAGGGGAAGAGGCTGTCATCTAACCCAATCGTCATCTAACCCAAGGGGTTTGTGGGTACAGAGATGGCTAATGAGGCCAATCTGTGCCTGAAAAGTTTTAGAGGACAGTTTCTGGACAGGTTAATGATACTGGAGTTGCAGAATATATTGCCTCAGCGACTGCTTTTAAACCGTGAATCCAAGTGAATATCAAATACACAGGCTTTCTGATTTTCTTCAGACATGAAAATGTGGCAAAAATATATAAATATAAAATGCAGAAGATTTTCCCCCTGAAAAGGGACCTGAACATTAGGCTGTGTGTACACATCCCAGAAGGCACCTGTTCTAAATGTCATGTCATGTCATTTTCTGAACCGCTTAATCCTAATTAGGGTTGCGGGGAGGCTGGTGCCCATCTCAGCCGACTCTGGGCAAGGGCAGAGTGCACCCCGGACAGCTCGCCAGGCCATCGCAGTGTTCTAAATGTTACACCACGCAAATCTAAGCAACAGCTTTAGGATGACAGTGTGAGCAAAGTTGGCATGACCTTCAGAACAGTTTGTGCAATGAGAAGATGCAGGAACACAGAGTCCAAATACAAGGCTTCTGTATATCTTATATCAGCTGCGTGATAAAGACACAGCGTGACTATTACGAAAAGTTTTGGCAAATCCAGGGCTGCCCGACTCTGATATTCACACTGACATCACCACTAAGAGAGTGAGAGAGAGAGAGAGAGAGAGAGAGAGAGAGAGAGAGAAATTTCACTCCAATTTGAATCCATTCATTTGTCTTTGTTCAAATCTGTGCGTGCATTACTTGGGTGTGGCCAAGAGGATTTGGACACATGCCAAGTGCAGTAAGCTATGAAAACAGTCAGATTCCCAAGTACATTGTGTACTTCTTTCTGTAGAAAAGATCAGCTAGTGAAGATAGCATGACTGACGTGTTGGTACGGCACATGTACGATAAACACTCGTACCTGAAGGATCACTCCTGAACAATGTGTTCATGACAGTAGCATGAAGCTTCACTCGGTCCCACTCTTTCACCATCAGTCCTGCTGCTACGAAACACTCCACCAGCCTGTCTGCTATCTGCTGCAGTCTGTGTGCACACACACACACACACACACACACACACACACACACCACTGAGCTTTCTGTTTTTATTATTATTCCTCGAAAATTATTTAGATATAAAGATATAAAATTTCTATATTTTTAAAATAATATATTATCAAAGTATTTCTGGCCACTAATTTTAACTTTACTTAAATCTATTCATTAATGACAGTTTTGTTCATTCATGTTTCCTCTCCCCAGAAACTTGCCAACGATTATCATTTTTATTAAAGAAAGACATTGTGTGCTTTTTTTCTTGTCCATTTATAGTTCCATTTAGTGGCGTGGAACGTCTGTGAAACATATCAGTTCCTCTTATCACTTACATAATAAAATCAGTGAACAGTAGTTCCCTCACCAGCTACTCTTTTTCCTTTTTGTCAAAATTAATAAGACAACATAGATGCAGCTTGTCATATTGCTAAGAAACCACAAATTGCAAACAGTTCTGTCCTGAGGTTGGTCGTACGGCTCATTTAAGTTTACTATAACAGACTGTTGCTATGGAGAACATCATTAATGGATGCAATTAAATCATTATCTTCAGTCAAATTATTGATTTCTTTAGTAATTAGCGATGCAATAAACAGAATAATGTACAGCGAGTCAGTCATTATCACAAATTAAACCCCTTCAGGATTCATTTCATGATAACTGGCTTGCTGTACATTAAGCAATTACTGAATTAGGTGAAGTATGATATGAAGAAATATTCAGATCGAGGGGATTTAATAACCCTCTCTGATAACAGCCTCCGAGATCGGAATAATTCTTCATGTCATGCAAAAGCCAAATTCTATAATTGTTTAACTTTTCATACAACATATTTTTAACTTATCCAATGTTAATGGTGGATAAGTCAGCTTGTAGAAGAATACCAAGAATTATCCGACTGCTTTCGACCAATCAGAGACAGGAAAATATTTTGAATGAATAATAATATCCCGACCTATGGTCATGAGCTTTGGGAAGTGACCGAAAGAAAAAAGATCGCGGACACACGTGGCTGAAATGAGCTTCCTTCGCAAAGTTCTTTCATCTGGGAGGAGCTCAGAGTCGAACCGCTGCTCCTCCGCGTTGAGTAGAGTCAGTGCTGGAGGGACTATGCCTCTCGGCTGGTCTGGGAACGCCTCGGTGCCCCCCAGAAGAGCTGGTGGAAGTTGGTGGGAGGGACACCTGGACCTCACTTCTTAGACTGCTGCCCCCTTGACCCGACTCTGGATTAAGTGGAAGAAGATGAAGAATAATCCCGGCGGCATGGTAGTGGTTAACATGTCCGCCTCACTGCACGAAGATCCAGGGCTCAAGTCCCAGGCTTGGCAAGGGCTGTGTGAGGTTTACATGTTCTTCCTGTGCTTGTGTGGGTTTCCTCTGGGTACTTTGGTTTCCTCCCACAGTCCAAAGACATGCACATTAGGGTACGTGGCAGTTACAAATTGCCCGTAATTGTGAGTGTGTTGGCCCTGTAATAGTCAGGAGAGCTGTTCAGGGTGTATCTCACCTTCGTTCAGTGTCGGCTGAGATAGGCACCAGCCTCCCCACAACCATAGTAGGATTAAGCAGTTTGGAAAATGAGGAAGGAAACATAATGACAAAAATATTTTTTTCAAATTCTATTTTCACATCTGCCAAAGTTGTTATGTTTTAACGTCGGTTTTTGTGTTTGTTTGTTAACAGGATTACGCAAAAAGTTATGTGAAGTTTTTATCAGAAGTGGGGCTTTATATGGGGGATTGTTGGGCCTGGTGGAGGTTTGTACTCAGAGTGCTTTTGTTCAAAATGATTTGTTTTTTGCTATCAATCATTAACACTGATATTACTGTAGGGGGTAATCTGATGCATGCTGCTTACTTGTCAGAGCCATCCTGAACGCACACTTTAGCATACAGGACATCCACCATGGAGGGATCATCATTCATGTACTCTATTCCTTTTACCTCCAGAGCTAAAGGCTTTCCTTCTGTTATGTCCCTGTATAAAGACACAGCACAAAAAGACTTTAACTAAAACAATTAAATAACTGTCATGAGGAACATTAGGATATACAGCCGTTACTCCGTTCAGCTTCAACCAAGCTAACCTTTCTCTCTCCACCCTTTTCTGCACTGTTCTATTATGACTGAATAACTGAGGCATCTATAAAACAAACAGGTGAATGTTACAAAGAACCTGATTTCACAAGATCTAATAAAAAATAAAATAAAATAAAAATAAAAAAACTTTCAACTGACGACTGAAGTCAGTTCCATGCATCTCAGACACACCTGATGAAACCCTGACACTGTGTGAGAAGCTCAGAGGCTCGCTTCACTTCCTGTTCATTCAGTAGGGCAAGGGTTCCTATGGTGAGGTGCAGCTTTACTTGGTTTTGAAATATGCTCACATCCACTCCCATATCCTGTTAAACAAACAAACAAACAAACAAACAAACAAACAAATAAATAAATAAATAAAAGGTAAACTGCATTTTGTTCATTCTGAAGTTATCTTGTCATACACTATTGATTACAATTATTGAAAAAAGAAAGATGGTAAACTTTTTAAAAAAAATTTTTTATTTTATTTATGTTTTTTTTTTGTGGTGAATATCACACCTGAACTGACAGAAAACTAAACCATTTAAAAATAAAGAAAATAAAAGCCTTATCATACGTGCGTGCCTGTGTGTGTGTGTGTGTGTGTGTGTGTGTGTGTGTGTGTGTGTGTGTGTTTGTCTCTATTATTTTAGATTATTTAGATTATTTGAGATCAGTTGAACAAGAATCAACAATCTGGAAGAGTGCAAAGGATGGACAGTGGCCAAGACTCCAGATATGAATCCACGTGAACAAATATGGCATTTAACTATTTAATAAATAGATCACATAAATATTTCCTCCAAAGGCAATCTTAAGGAACAGCTACAAACTATTTAGAACACAGTGCTACAGAAACTGCGGAAAAATATGTAAACACAATGGCATCAAGAATGTCCTCTCTTATAAAGTCCAAAAGAGGCCAAACTAAATACTGAAAACAGAATTAATACTGAATTTTCTGTTAAATTAGTCATTATGTTTAATTAGTGTACAGAGGTGTAGTGGGTTGCAAATCCACCTCACAGCAAGAAGGTCCTGGGTTCGAGTCCCAGGCTCGGCATGGGAGTTACTGTGTGGAGCTTTCATGTTCTACCAATTGTTTTGTGGGTTTCCTTTAGGTATTCCTGTTTCCTCCCACAGTCCGAAGACAGGCACATTAAGTTGATTGGCTGTTACAAATTGCCCCTATTTGTAAATGTTTAAGTGAGTATAAATGGTTATATGTGTGTGTTGGCGCTGTGATGGACTGGTGAGCTGTTCAGGGTGTGTATGAATGAATGAGTAAATAATTTGTTCAATTATCCTTCTTCAACTAACAAACTCAAAGAAAATGTTCATTGTAACAAATTTTTCAAAAATATTTAATTAATGGTCTAGTAAATTTGTTGAGCTGAAAGACCAGTGTATGTGCTTCAGTTGCTTTTATATTTTTTGGTTTGTTTTTTGATTGAGTGGTACGGTGGAGAAGTGGGTTATGTTGCCACCTCACAGTTTCAGGGTCATCAGCTCAGTCATGAGCCTGGGTTACTGCCTGAGTGGAGTCTCTCAGTATTCATGTGGGTTCCCGTCATTGTCCAAAATCATGCAGGTAGGAGGTTTGGCTGAGCTAAATTGCCCACAATTGTGAAAGAGTGTGTGAATATCCTGTGATTAACTGGGATTTCATCTGAAGTGACCATCACGTCACGCATTATATAAAACTGTGCACAACGTACTAAAGGCAGACTTGGCAACTGTTGTGAAATGTAGTTTTGTTTGAAAATGTACATTTAAATTAGACTAGGCTTGTTTTCTTATTTTTCCAGAATGTTAGGGGTTTAAATTCTCTTGTTATTGAGTCACTGAGGGAGACCTTTCCGTAGCGGATTTCCGCTTTCCTTTGTGTCACCTGTCTGATTAGTTTAGGTATCACTTTAACGAGTTCATGTTCTCTGTAGCTTCTGATTTCAGCATTTGCTCCATGAACATTTATTTACCTGAAAGTATGTCTGCCTACCTGAATTAGCCTGTGTGTTTATTTATTCTGCATAACTGTGAGCGGTGGTGTATGAGCCACAATTTTATGGATCTGTTTCATTTTCAATTATTCATTTATTTATTTATTTATTCCTGCTCATCATCATGCAAGTCAGCTATTCATTACAGTCAGTATACTGGATTTCCTGTGCACGCCATATTTTATGACTATGGTACTAAATTCAGTAGTGCCAGTAAATTTTTTGAATAAAAAAAACTTTTTTAAAACAACAGTGCCAGTAATTCTGTTTAAACAAATCGAAAGCCCACCTGAGAGCAGTGATCCAAAACTTCATCTTTAAAACGTTTAAACCCTTCCTGAATCTGTGCGTAGTTCAGAGCGAAGGACAGGAAGTGAGTGAACGGCTGTTTCCTGCGGAAGCTCTCGATCAAAACCTCGACACGTGTTAGAGCGGATGCTACCGCTGCTGTATGAGAACCTGTGATCACTGCAAAACCACAGCACAAGCACACACTTAGCTCTGCACTGAGAACAACGACAGAACATACTGTACGTATTCATAACCAAAAGTACACCACATGAAAAGGTGCTGCCACCTCATAACCACAGTTTTCTATTCTCGTAAACATCGACTAAACATTTTGTAGTAATAAAAAAAAGTACACTTCAGATTGATGCTTAAGGCCTGAAAAAAAGAAGTAGATTTTCTCTTGCATGGAAGATTTCAATAAAAAACTATCAAGTTATCGAACCTATCGGTCCCTCGACGCCTTGTTTGGGAATGCTGATTGTAGTCTTTGTCTCCGTTTCCAATCGTTTTCGTGTCTCGCCTTTCTTTCCAATGATATACCTTGGGAGGAAAAAGGAGTCAAATCTCAGAGCAGGTTTTATTTTATTATTAATTTACCCCAGAGGAATCTCAAACCATGATGCTTCGCAATGCATTTTATTATTTCATCTTTAAAGGGGCCCATTCATCATTAAGGGGAACATGAGTGTCAATGACCCCTGCACGTGGCACTAGGATATCAGTGAACATCACCATCTTTTTTTATTACTCTTAAAATCATATTCTTCTGTTTCCTAACACTTGATCTCACACTGCCAGGTTATCGCACATGCTCAGGATCATTTCTTCAGTCACATGGTCTTGTTATTGTTCTTGTAAACAGACAGAACCAAAAAAAGCCATAAAACAGGTAAATAAGAGATACAAATCCCATGAGCTGGGGTGGTTTTACAAGGAAACCTTTATATTCAGCCAAAATGAACTGACAATGGAAGATAAAACACATTAACTATTCACTAGGAAAAGGGTACCTTTAAAAAATTTAAAGAAATCATTGTAAATGGGACAAACTGAAGAGAGTAGTCATAATCATAAATCAAAGTGATGATGTACTGACTTGTAAAGAACACTCGGGACATCGATAGCACAGCGGAAGCCCTTGTCTGTCTGCTCAATGTTACTCGAGTCACAAGGTTCATCCATGCACAGGTCACTGACTGTAAAAGAACAGGAATCAGGATTAAAGTTGCTGTAATACAATGACCAGCAGTCGTCAGGCGCATGGCATCCTTTTTTTCGATAAACTTAAGCAAAAGCATACCATTTAATTCCATCCAGAGTTGGGTTCATTTTTCACCGACATCTTGAATTGGTGACTGCAAAATCGAACTACTACATAAAGTCTTCTCCAGCACATCCCGAAGACTTTCATTAGGGTTAAAATCAGAACTCTGTAGTACCAGTTCATGTGTGAAAATAATTCTTCATGCTCAATGAACCACTCATCATTATTTGAGCCGCAATTTTATATTCGTGGCATCAGGGAAGAAAAAAGTCTATTGATGCTACAACCTGTTCATTCAGTACATTCAGGTTGTCAACAGACTTCATTTTATTGCCACATAATGTTGGTGAGCTAATTAGGAAATTAGGGTCGCAGGGAGGCTGGCGCACATCTCAGCCAACTCTGGGCGAGGGAGGGGTTCACCTAGGACAGCTCGCATGACTATCGCAGTGTCAACACTCACACAACCATTCACACTCACTCTCACACCTAGGGGTGATTTGGAACCACCAGTCAGCCTACTGTGCAATTTTTTGGATTGTGGGAGGAAACCAGAATACCCAGAAGAAACCCACTCAAGCACAGAGAGAACATGCAAACTCCACAAAGAAACACACAAGCCCAGGAATCGAACCCAGGCCTTCTGGCTGTGAGGAGAACGTGTTAACCACTGCGCCACCATGCCGCCCTGAATAAACAATACAATGGGGATAATGCGCTGTAATCAAAGCTAAAGGCCGTCCAATAAAATATTAATGTGCTTATTTTCTGGTCCCGCAGTAGCAGAGCTAGAGAAAAAAAAAATATCACAAAGTTGGCATATAAACAATGTATCTTTAAAAAATTTTTAAGTGCCTGAGTATGTGGCAACATTGTTAAATTCCTCTGTGAAGGAAGGCCTATTTTCACTATTTCATTTTTTGTTCCTTTTGTAGGTTGCATTTGCAAATGAACAACTTGCCATATTTGTGATGGTATAAAAATGAAAATATGCAAAAGATGTAATTTTTTTTAATTATTTTCTCTCAGTAGTGTTTCCAAATATTGTTCATACCAAATTTCAGGTCCCTACATGCATTTATTGCCAAGATATTGCCTTTTAAAAATGCAAAAAAAGCTCAAATTCCGCTCACGGGTATAAAATTGGGGTTGAGGGTACCCTATTTCAAAAATGTATTTATGTGAAACTATTAGGAATTAAGCAGAACTATTTTGCATGTGTTCAGCAGACATATGAAGGTACTTGGAAAAAAAATGCATAAAAATCTGAGACGTCACCCAGGAAGATTTTGAAAATTTGGTTGATTTGGCATGGAATGATCCCTATGAAAGAACATGATTAAATGATTAAATATGTAAGTAAATGTAGGAAAGATTGCATGATTTATCATTTTGAAATGAAATAGAAATGTATTTGTTGTTCTTCACTTATTCATGTATTTCAGAATGTTTTTAGTCTGGTATTTGTTTCGTACGGCGTATCATGACAGATGATGTTGGATATGAAACTGAAACTGTCACTTTGACCCATCACCCCGGAGAGACTAATGAAGACTTGCCTTTAATGGTTGCAGTCTAGAACAACAGAGTGATACAGATCTGAGTACACAAACCACACAGTCACATCAGGAAACACATCCGTTTGTCCTCTGAAGTCATTTATGCATATCTGCGTAAGCATCCATTTCCGTGACGTGACTTAAATGTTGTGTTCAGATTTGGATATTACATGTTTCGTTTCAGCATGTACAGAGCCCTTGGATGTTGGATGAATAAAAGACAGAGTTAAAAATTAGTCTTATTCATGTTTCCTGTAGCATCCTGAACACACAAAGTAATTCAAGTTCAAGTTCAAGAAGCTTTATTGTCATTTCAACCACATATAGCTGACGCAGTACATAGTGAAACGAAACAACGTTTCTCCAGGACCAGGTGCTACATAAACATACAAGTATTAAATCGAAAAAACATACAATAAAAATCATACAATAAAAATCCCCCCCCCTTCCCTAGCCACATAAAGTGCAAAGTGTGCATCTTTGTGCAATCACACATCAACAAATTCTTTAATTACACTCACAAACCACTTTATTAGGAACACCTGTACACTCATGCAGACATCTCATCAGCCAATCATGTGGCAGCAGTGCGATGCAAAAGGTCATTCGGATACAGCTCAAGAGATCTGACTAATGTTTACATGACACATCCAAATGAGGAGAACATGTGATTTCTGTGACTTTGATTATCACATGGATTATGGTGCCAGATAAACTGTCTACACAGCTCAGCCATAACATTAGTACCACCTGAATGGTCTATGGTTAGACAGCCCCATACAAGCCTAGCTGCAATGCACAAGGTGTTCTGAGCCTTCCTATCATATTCAGCATTAACAGTTTCAGCAGTGTGTGCTACCGTAGCTCTTCTCTGGGATCAGATCAGACATACTAACCCTTGACTCCTCTCATTCTTTAATGAGCCTTGAGCACCCATGACACTCTTGCAAGTTCACTGGTTGTCCATCTTTAGTTCATCATTATTTTCATTATATTTCATTATCTATTGGTGCATCATCATTATGGCTGATGGCACATTTCCCCCAATCTCATGTTTGATGTTTTCATTAACTGAAAATTTGACCTGTCTTTCCAAGATTATTTGCCTTGTGCTCCTGTCACATGATTGGCTGATTAAAGAATAAGCCAAATCGGCATTAGCAGTACGCATACATGTGGTGCCCATGTCAAAGGTCACAGCTACCCAACGATGTAAATACAAGCATATGATCAATACTGATGTATCGTGACAGCAGTCTATTTATAGATATTTACACTGCTTAAAGTCACATTAAGGCAACCTGCCAGGGCTCCATTGTTCTGTGCAGGGGTCCAACAATGATAAATGCTGACTGAATGCTTTCAAAGAGAAAATTTGTACCATTCACGAATGTAACAAGGGGACTTTGCGATGCACATGTGATCCCCCATTGATTCGCTTCATTGTTCCAACTGAATGGAAAGATCCAGGTCGCCATGAGCGGGCAAAATTAGTAAGTTGATCCAATTTTATATCTTTTTATATTATTTTCATATATTAATTAGCATAAAACTAATACAAGATAGTCACACGAAACCAGAAGGCTTCATGCATGCCTGTCTGGACCCATTCAGGGCGACTGACTTTATGCCCTTGGAACTTTTAATTCAGCAAAGGTTAATAATTAAAATAGTTTTAATAGCATAACTGCATAAGGAAGGGCTACTAACTCCTTTCATTTTCCTGTAACTATATACCCCTATCTATATCACATTCACTATTATCATTCTTTGGGTAGCCGTGCCCTTTGACCCAGACCGGCATGCACTGCGGGCAGCCAGATACCGATTTGGCTTTTTGCATGAGTGTTGAGGTGCTCCTAATAAAGTGGACGAGGAGTGCATATTTCTTTTTAAACAATAAGTTTAAGCACTAAATCATGTGTCTGACTGCAGTTCAGTAAAATATATGCGTGAAATATCACCTGGTCCCGTGTATGAGAAAGCTTCCTCCTCTTCTTCTTCATAATGTTCTTCTTTAAAAGCATTTTTTCGGTAAATCCTCCCATTGATGTTAATGAGCGCCGGCCTCAGTACATCCATAACGGTCTACAATTCCTAAGGGACAGTAAAAAGCAAAGAAGAGATGTTTGTCTTAGATCTGATGTATTTGGTGAGCATGTTGATGTTTCAAGTCCAGTTACACATGTATCAGAACATATGAACTGTAAATAGGTAGTGGAAGCTGGGGAGGTAAAGCATGAGCTGCCACTGTCAGGCCCTTTAGCAAGACTGTTATCTCTCTACTGCTCAGCTGTACCTTGTCCCAGTGTACGTTGCTATGATTTAAAGCATCTGCAAAACAAGAGAAATGTAAACTATAAATCTCTCATTAGTGGAGCTAACAAAGAATCATCTGAAATTATCAACCTGCTGAAACATCCAGTCTGGTCTGAAGAGCCGCTGACCTGAACTGCTCTTGCTGATATTGAAAATTTTTAGGACACAGTAGCGGTGATTATCATACACCACCATGTAAGAGGGCAATATACTCTCTTTTTGGGCTCAAGTCTGTTAAAGAAGAGATCCTGTGCTACAATATATACTATAACGGGTAGCACGGTGGCGTAGTGGTTTGAATGTCTGCCTCACTGCAGACCCAGGTCCTGGGTTCAAGTACTGGGCTTTGCATGGGCACTTTTGTGTGGGGTTTTGCATATTCTTACCGTGATTGTGTGGGTGCCCTGCGATGGCCTGGCGAGCTGTCCAGGGTGTACCCCGCCCTCACCCAGAGTCGGCTGAGACGGGCGCCAGCCTCCCCGCGACCCTAATTAGGAATAAGCGGTTCAGAAAATGAATGAATGAATGAATGATGATTGTGTGGGTTTTCTCCAGTTACTCTGCTTTCCTCCCACAGTCCAAAAACAGACATATTAGGTTAATTGGCTGTTTCAGTTTGCCCCTAGGTGTGATTGTGAGTGTGAATAGTTGTGTGCGTTGGCCCTGCAATAGACGCAAGCTGCTCACGGTGTACACCGCCTTCGTCCACAACTGTCTGAGATAGGACCCAGACCCCCCCCCACCCCCAAACAAGTCTTGAACAATTAAGTGGTTTTGCAAATAAATGAATGAATGAATATAAAGTGAATTATAATAACATTATTTACCAAATCCTCATGCACAAGCACATGTTCACACTGATGCTTAGGACTATTAACAAAATTTCACTTTAAATCAATTATACTGCCAAATAGAGTTTTGTAGTGCTCACTGTATACATATTTATTTAGATCTGTATTGTTCAGTGTGCAGTCTTGTACTAATTTACTCTGCACTGTTACTGTGTAATGATTCTAAGAGAACCCTAGTTAGTTCCCTAACATTACATCTGTGATTACAGAAATGAGAACAGATCCTATTTGGCCTAACTCAAATGTGCATGAACAAAAATCTTCTTATCATGACAGACTATTTCTTATGTCTTAATCCCAGTGTCTTCAGACAAACCCTACATTTTAATCATTTTAAAATATGGATTAGCTGCAACACAAAGCACTTCATAACATAAATTGTAGCTCACTCCAAACTTGCCACACAGTCAAAAGTCATATTTTACACCCTGTGTGTGACACTTAAATAAGCCTTAAGGTTCAGTTTCATATAAAAACACAAAAGGTTTGCCTATGGCATGGGCTATGGTAACTGGGACTCAAATAGTACACCAGATAATCTCTACCAAAAATAAGATAAACTCAATGCATATAGCGTGTAAATACTGATTTGTTTTTAGTGTAAATGGTGACGTGTAAAACTTCCATAATATACTAAGAGGCATTAAATGCAACATTGAAAAAAATCCATAATTTTATTATTGTGTTTAACCAAATCAGTTAAATAATATACAAATCAAGAATAGACATTTCAGAATTTGATCCCACTCGGCCAACAGTGCATTTTGGAGCTCGTGGTTAGTGATGGGTGGGTGATTCCACTGACATACTCGTCGGCCCAGAACATCCCAGAGATGTTCGATGGGGATCATATCGTGCGAGTAAGGAGGCCATTCTAACACCCTAATGTTTTTGGTGGTCAGACAGTTCTGGGTGATCCTGGATGTGTGTGGATGAGCGTTATCGTGCATGAAGATCACATGACGATGTTGGTGGATGTGGGGCACCACATGCGGATCCAGGATCTCGTCCACATTGAGCTGTGCTGTTAGTGTTCCATCAACAAACACCAATGTAGACTTCCAATTGAAGCCTACAGCAGCCCACACGATCACGCTCCCACCGCCAAAACGATCGACCTGCACAACAAACGGATCTGCATACTGTTCACCACGCTGCCTCTCATCATTGCAATACAGTAGGTATCGTGACTCATCACTGAAGATGCCATTACGCCAGTTGCGATTAGGTCAGTTTCTGTTTGAATGGGTCTGCCCCCACTGACGATGAGTGGCGCGCCTGCAGTCTGTCAGGACCATATCAACATGTGCTCTGAATGACCTTCTTCCCTGAGCCTTCTGCGCACTGTACAAGTACCGATGTGGTTGTGGTGAGTACCAGGAACCTCAGCCGACGTCAGTGATGCTGGATGGAAACGGTCCCTCAGATGCATCACCTTTTGTGCACAACGCTTTTGTGTACATATAGTGACACGTGGCTGGCCAGGTCTTGGTCAGTCTCTCGGGTGGTTCCCGTCTGTCTGTGGCGTGTCTGAAGGCGTACAACAGTTGAACGATGCACGCCAAAGTGCACTGCTACCCTTGCAGTGGTCATTCCAGCAGTCAGCATGCCCTGGGCCTGGTCTCTGCTTGCTTGTGACAGTTGTGGCATCTTCACTTTCCACAAACTTAAACTTTTTTTTTTTTTTTACCAGGCTCTTTATAGCCAGAGGTTCCACTTGACAACAAACAAACATATTCTGATCTCACGCTCCACTTTGTGGATTCATCAAAGAGTGGCTAAGGTATCAGACTTGTATCCGGCTCATAAGAAACTGGTAACTACGCCACACTTGAGTACTTAAACTTGTTTTTAAATTTTCATGTTTATATACAACATGTACATTCGTGCTTGTTACATTTTTTAATGCCTCTCAGTATACAAATGACCAAACAATATCATACCAACAGATAAACACCACTGAACTCACTGTTTATCACTTCCCAGATGCTCGCAAATAGACTTCCTTCTTCCGCCACGTCACCGGAAATACATGCCACACTTCACTTTACCGCTCCTCCCAGGCGCTAGATGGCGCTGTGATGTCCAAGGGTGTATATATCATACCACAAGTATCAGCAGAACTAGGACGCTAAACGTCGTAAGTTGTTTATAAATGTTAAACGTTTTCATGATGCAACAGTTCCATTATATTACCAATTGTTTACGTTTAGGAACCAGTTTAAGAGCGGTTATGAACTATCATAGAGCTATAACTATCTGGTCTCGAGCTAGGAGGTTAATTTGCTAACTAACTGTCTGTGTAAACATAAGCAGGTCTGAAATAGCACGTAAATTTTGATTAATAAAAAAAATTATCATTGTTCTACCACATCCATGTACTGTATGTGCTGTGAAAGGAGTAAGAGATGATAAAATATGTTGTTGAAGGAATATAATCGGCGATAGGATGGTGGTGATACCAGTACTACTTTTATGCTTTATAACAGTTTAATATCTGTATCATTTATGTTCTGACAGATATAGTAATAGTTTAAGGCCTTACCAGAGTCTTCTGTTTCTCCTAAAGTTAAGAAGATTAACAAAATGCAAATTTTCCTTTTACAGACAAACAGCCAGACTGTAGTAACTGCAAAATATTCAAAATTGAGGAAACCCTGAGTCCTGAAGTGACCTCTCAGACTAAAATTTCATGTATAATATCACTCCGAACTTGTTAAAACACTTTATTTCCTTTAAATAACCTTCCAGGGAAAGCCGATTAACTTTCAAGTCATTTTTCTCTAAACAATGATTCTGGCTTGTCAGGGCAGATTTTTTTTTTCCTGGTGACTGTCCTGTCAGAACACTGAGCTGCAGCTTTACTCTGAATGTTACAGAGTTCTGACACTTTACACCATCAAAATAATGATGTACACTTTCTAAAGGAATTTATATAGAACATCCACCATGTAAATTACATCTTATATAAGTTGTTTCTGAAGTTTTTTTGTAGTCAATGGTATTTCTTTTGGTAGTTCTGCTGTGATAGAATATTATTCAACACCATATAACCAATCAGAATTGTATAATGCTATGCTATTATGCATATATACTATGACAGTAGTGTCAGCGAACGTTGCGTGTCTATATGACTCTACTAATACTGCTGCAGCTAATATGAGCATCAGACACTACCCTGCTGTGGGAATTTTACAGCATTCAGTTAATATCTAGTTAATTATGGTTCATTAAAGAACAGTGTGTTGACAAAAGAACCACAAATTCAGCTAGATGTTAGGTGTAACTCAGGGATGTCCAATCTTATACACAAAGGAATGGTGTGGGCGCAGGTTTTCAATTCAACCAAGCAGTAGTCCCACCTTCCACCTGTTTCAATCACTGATCTAAAAAAAAGAAAAGACTAGATTGCCTATTAGTGTTTCAGTTTTGAAGCTGGGTGGCAGCCATCTTGGTAAGACTATTGTACTGTTGAAAGTTATTCTCAAATAGCATGAAAAGATGGAGAAAATGGAAATAATTACATCCAAGATGTACATTTAAATTTAAAGGGTTCTGTTTTTTTGTTTTTTTGGGGTTTTTTTGGCCAAAAAGCCAAAAAAATAAGAGTTTTTTAATTTATTAAAATTTTTTAATTTATTACAAATATAAGTGAAATTATTGGTAAAGTTATATGAATTTAAGGTATTCTGACCGTAAGCAGTAAAACTGTAAGGGAGTTCAAGCTGCGTTGGCTTTTAACTGCTCCATTTTGAGTTCTTAAAGAGCTTGAGGTCTCACCAAGATGGCTGCCACCCGGCTTCAAAATTGAAACACTAATGTGCAAGCTGGTCTTTTTTTATTGTAGCTCAGTGATTGAAACAGGTGGAAGGTGTGGCTACTGCTTGGGTGAAGTGAAAACCTGCACCCACACCAGCCCTTTAAGAATAAGTTTGGACGCCCCTGGTGTATCTAATAATCCATCTCTTAAGTGAAGATACAGGGTGGTATTTATTTAATATTTCATTAAATCAGCTCGATAGGGTGAAGAAGCCATTGTTGCAGACCCTTTATAATGTGCTTTTATGCAGATTTGCATGCTGAATCCACATTAGTGCTTATTTATAGACTGTGCAATGTTATTTCCAAACAGGAAACATTGCTTTGTGTTGACCCAGCACTCCAGGCCAAATGGCAGCCGCTTCTTCATCATCCTCCTCTGCTGGAGGGGTTAGCGGGAGCTCCATTACAGGATCGGGCTTCAGTGCATCAGAGCTCATTCCCCCTAGAAAAGTTCTCTACACATACCCTAAAGGAGCCGGCGAGATGATGGAAGGTCTGCCAGATACCTTCTTTCTATGTTTGCTTTTTGTGTGTGTGTGTGTGTGTGTGTGTTTGTTTTGTTTTTGTGGAAAATTAAGAATCAGTGGCAGAAGTCTGTGAAATGTGTTTCAGTAAGTTGGAATGACTAGTGACAGCATTTGCATGTAAAATCAGGGTTACAGATTTGCAGAAATCAGGCAGACTCCAATTTTATTGGTCTGCCCTAACGAGATCTCATTGTCTTTATGACGGTAGACAAGAATACACAATGACTGGTAGCAGCCCGATTTATTATATTGAAGGAGTCTGTCTGTCTACCTCTCTCTCTTTCTCTCTCTCTCACTCACTCACTCACTCACATAATTATAAGCTCCCAAAAATGAAAGAAATAATTTCCCATTATAAATGTGTCAGTCCTGTGGAGTGAAAATGTCCTTTGTGTTCTGAGTATCTTCCACTGACTGAATAAACAGTTAAGTTATAGTTCTGACCTACAGTTGATGCAACACTGGTGTTTGAATATTATGTTCTGCTTGGGCATGAAGCACAGAAGGCATCCTCAGATTCTGGCCAACAACTGACTACCTGGTTTGGTTCGATTACATACATCCAGGTGCACAACCTGTTTACAGAGAAGAAAATGTTCCAGGGTGGCATGGTGGTGTAGTTGTTGGCACTTTTGCCTCACAGCAGGAAGGAAAACTGGGGTGTGTGGTGGCTCAGTGGTTGGTCGGGGATTCAGTGGTGGCTGACTGGATTCTGCCCATCTCAAACTGTGCCAGGCCTTTTGTTTTTGGCCAGACACGTTCCAAAGTGTCTGGGTCATTTATCCAAACGGGGACGAGCATTTCCAACAGTCTGCACTTTTTGTCTCCAGAAAGAACAGAAGGCATTAATTAGTGAAGCCCACCATTCTCCTTTAGTGTCCTAATTCTGCTGGCAGGATTGGCCTAATCTCAATCTCTGTGGTTAGCTAAGCTTTAGCTCGAAAATCTCGAAAATAATTCAACATGCTTATATGTATACACATTTATAAACACATTCCATATGTTTATATTATAAGCCAGTGGCAACAGTGTTAAGGAAATCGCCCTTATATACTTTTTTTATACACACCTCTGTGGAACTCTCAATTCTGATTGGTCAGAAGTTGTTGATAACATCTCTGGAAACACGGCTGCCAATGAGGTTTATATAAACGTGTTTATGCTACTTGCATAGAACCTTGTATGGCAGACACTTCCCATAAATAAAATAAACCCAGTATGTAATTGTCAATAGGGTGAAGGTTTCTGTGAGGAGACAGTTATTTAGCATTTAGGATGGACCCTCCAGTGTCACCGCTTCTGGACATGAGACTTTCTGGTTCCTGGTTTCTCAAAAACATGACAAGCTGTTGGTTTTTGACTTATTAACCTTAGGGGTGTGGAAAAGGTCTACTGTAATGAATGTGCTATCAGGAACTAGTTTTGTCGGCATTCCGAATCTAAGACGGATGATGTGGGCTTTTTTGTTTGTTTTTTAAATAAATAAACAGTTCTTATTTCTGGCAGATGGCTGTGGAATATGATGAATAAAACATTGCAGTGTGTGCAGTTGTTTATTAAATAATCCGCTTTGGCGTGGAACCAGTAACTTCATGAGGGTGGCTGAAAAGTTCATAGGCCAATCATGATGCAAAGGTCAAGTTTGACTAAATGTAGTTTATTTTTAACATAATCTCCCCTGTGGTCTACAGAATTCTTCCATCAGTGTTGCAATGTTTGGATCCAGTTGGTAAAGAAGCTCTCGAGTTTCATTGTTCTCAAGTGGCATTACTCTGTCTAATTCAACCTATGAACTTTTTAGCCTACCCTTACAATTATTATTTTTATTTTATTATATATATATTTTTAACAGTATCCATTCATTAATTCTTATCCAATAACAGCCATACAACATGTGGACCAATAAACAAAAGTATTTTATTAGTAGTAAATATTTGAAATTCGTTGTATAGTTTTACTCTTTCCTTTTCAGATGGTTCGGACCGATTTCTGTGTGAATCAGTTTTCAGTTATCAAGTGGCGTCAACTTTAAAACAGGTGAAGCATGGTAAGATCACACGCTTCTGGGTTTTTTTTAGTAATTAAGTAAATATTTGCAAATGTTATTATTGCATTGTCACATTGCTATTAATTCAACACGCATCTGGAATCCTAATACTAATGACTCCTTGCTATGGTGTGTTTTTAGATCAGCAGGTATCGCGTATGGAGAAGTTGGCCAGCCTGGTGGAGGAGCTGGAGGCAGATGAATGGAAATATAAGCCTATTGAACAGCTATTGGGTTTCACAACTTCATAACTAACAGCTTGGTGCTCATACTGTATTCAAAAAAACATTCTTTGCAATTTGAGAATAATGATTATTATATACTTTTTTCTATTATATTACATTAAAAAGTATATAATAATTATATACTTTTTTTAAGGTTTTAGCAAGAATGGAAACATTTTGTGTATTGTTTATTTATGAACATTTCCTGTATTTGAAGAACATACATACTAAGGCTGCAGACATAAACTGTTTTGGATATTTTATTAAATCTGAGTACTTAAATGTAAATATTTTCCTATGGTGGTACAGATCATGTGACACAGCAGACTGATCATGTGCACAAGTACCCAAACTTTGTACACATTTACTTATTTTTTTGTTTGTGGAATAAAAATTGAATCTGTGTGATTAAAAGGTCTGAAGTACATCCTTTTAGAGAGAATTTTATTGCAACTTTCTTCCTTAACAAAAAAAAGCTTCATATAATAAGCACACTGTCAGAATAGTAAATCATTTCAAGCATGTAAAATATTAACCATAGGTATGTCATTTAAATGTCCTGTTTACAAATGCTACATAAATATATGCCTACATAGATATCTTTAGTCCAAATGCAGACGGATGCAAACATGTCTTGTTTTTGTCTTCAGTGTACAGGAGCCCTATGCTTTGTTCCATGCTCCTGCACAGTTGCTATTAATTTTAGTGCTGTGGTCTATGAGGTTATGGGGGGGGGGGGGGGGGGGGGGGGGGGGGGGGGGGGGGGGGGGGGGGGGGGGGGGGGGGGGGGGGGGGGGGGG
>JAQMYF010000021.1:35239191-35252775 GCA_030014195.1 Neosilurus mollespiculum
TACAGGAGCCCGATGCTTTGTTCCATGCGCCTGCACAGTTGCTATTAATTTTAGTGCTGTGGTCTATGCGGTTATCCCCCCCCCCCCCCCTCTCTCTCTCTCTCTATGTATGAGAGAGAGAGAGAGAGACCGTGGGTGAGAAAGTGAGAAAGCCTACTTGTAGCAGCAGCTGTAGAAACAGGAGAAGACAAAGCGAGAGAGGGGGTGCAGGGAGATGGCAAATAAAACCCACACTTTTTGTCCTATCAAGCTAACTGCTGTGTTCAAAACAAGCTCTCAGTACATTAAACATGTGGATATGTGTAATTAATTTATCATCCACAGTATATATGCATATTTAGTTTGGGTGGGGATGGAGGGGGGCATGAAACTCAGTCTATGCAGAGATTTTGTTTTTTCTTTTGAGAGCAAAATAAGCAGTGACCACTAAGCCTTGTTTATATACACTGCTTTCTGAATTTGCTCTGTGAAACTTGGTTTTGTGGTACAGTTCGTCCTGCTGGATGTTTTGCATCTGATTTTAAAAAAAGGTAGCAAGAAACTTTGGAGAATGTACAGTACATTCTGTTCCACGAAGGGTGGGACTAAACAGTGTATACTGGATACTAAAGACGCTTCATTTGCACCACAGCTCTCCAACATACACTCTAAAACATGTTTTATGCATGTTAGAATTATTAACAGCACTCTAACATTTAAATTTACATTCTTAATAGTACTTGAATGTTGTACGTGTTGGAGAGATAATCCTGACTGCAAAGAGAACAAGTTGTCCAGCTCACAATTTTACTATCAAAACATCCCTGAAGTCAGGCCACCGAACCAAAATGGTCACACTTTTCTATGAGCAGGCTGAAGTTCACACAGAAGAATGGAAACATTCAGCTGGTTAAAAAGACTCGGGGAAATCGCTAACACATTTTATCCGAGTTCTGAGAATAAACTACTGTTACAATAAGTTAAGAATCACAATAAAACATGCTGAAAGGATATCCTAGGCTAAATGTCATGTCCTGATTGTTGGGTAACTACCTCTTATGTGTTAATGAATAAATGTCCACAGGGTTCGTTATTAACTGATCTCATTTTATTGGTGTTTATGTGTCATAGGGTTGTTTTTGTCTCTTACGTGGTTATCTTTTTATCATTTAAGACAAAAATTAATTTAAGAGAGGGTTTTTTTTTCACAACAAAATTGTGGTGACATCTTTCCATGTGGAGAAGAAAAAGGATTAAAAGATTCATTTTTGTCTGCTTAAGCAAAATTAATTTTCAAATGCATTATTAATCTAGAACTATATTGCTCCAGTGTGGTGTACACTGTGGTGTTGTGGTTAGCACGTCCGCCTCACAGCAAGAAGGTCCTAGGTTCGAGTTATGGGCTCGGCAAGGACGTTTCTGTGTGGAGTTCTGTGTACATGTTCTCCCCGTGCTTGCATGGGTTTCCTCCAGGTGCCCTGGTTTCCTCCCACAGTCCAAAGACATGCACATGAGGCTTATTGGCTGTTCCAAATTGCCCGTAGGTGTGAGTGTGAATGGTTGTGTGTGTTGGCCCTGCGATGGACTGATGAGCTTGTCAGGGTCTACCATGCCTTCACCCAGAGTCACCTTAATCCTATTAGTGTTGTGGAGCGACTGGAGCCTACCTCTGCCTGCACTGGGTTAAAGCAAGGTACACCATCACCACCAGTGTAGACCATCACAGGGCCAATATAGTCACAGTCATTCTCACATGCTCACACAATCCAATTAGCCTAACATGCATGCCTTTGGACTGTGGGAGGAAACCGGAGCACCTGGAGAGCAACATGCAAACTCCACACACAAACGCCCTCGCCAAGCCCGGGACTCGAACCCAGGACCTTCTTGCTGTGAGGTGGATGTGCTAACCACAACGCCACCATATTTAAATAACAGAAAGTGCCAAAGCTGTATAAGGTATTTCAAATTTTGATTCTTACATACATTATATGCATGTACATATCATTCATTCATTCATTCATTTTCTATGCGGCTTAATTCTAATTAGGGTTGCACGGAGGCTGGCGCCTATCTGGGCAAAGGCGGGGTACACGCTGAACAGCTCGCCGGACCATTGCAGGACTATACACTTAAAATCAAATGGTGTAATACATTATTAGCTGTCAATAGCACATAATACTGGCACTATGTTAATTCATATGACTGCTATTTGTCCCTCATTAACCTTTTTGGTTTATACATCTGTACCTTTCAAGCCGGTTATCTCAGGTCTTTTATCAATCCCCAAAAGTTCCATCAGACGAACCACGGTGACAGAATGTTGACTCATGTAAGATTATATGATATTACATCATACCGGATTCAGTTTCCAGAGGTGTCGCAGTAGTGGAGTAGATTTTTCTCACCAAATCCCACAATTTTTGAAGTCTTGTGCCGCTTTTGTGTGCAGCTGTGAGTGGTTACAAAAAACTGACAAGGCAACTAAACTGATATTTAAGTCTCTATGCCTGTGCATGGAATTTACTGAGACAGACACCACCTTAGCTTGTAAGGAGTGATGTAATGTTGCATCACAGGCAGCAATCTCCTGTGGAACTTGCACCTTTTTGTGCATTCGCCTCTCATAGATAGATATCCAGCCTAGTGCTTGAATGTACCAACACAGTGCATTGCAATGATGTCATAGTGCAGTCTACAAACATTTATGACTTCTTTATGGATGCTCAAACGACTGATCACTGTTTTAATACATGCATATTTTTGAATTGTGACAAATGTGGTGTTATTTTGCCTTTTTGGCAGATGTGCATTATTAAGAATGCATGCATTTAACTTATTTCATTGCCATCCTGCAACATCATGCATTCAGTTTCTTTTCTTTCATACTGCCGTGTCACAGTGTGATTGTGCACATGTATTCTGGTTATAACCATATGTACAAACACACATATGCACGTGCGGCACATAAAATAACCCATCAAACATGATCAGACTTTGCCCTAAATGTCCATTTAACTCGGACAGGGACCCAGGTTTTGTCCCAACTTGTCCTAGAAGAAACAAAAGGCTACTTGGGGTATTTTTCCCTTCCTCAGCAGACAATAGCTTGTAGGCGCTTCGTGTTACTGGGCAAAGTGAGACGCTCTGGACGTGCGCTAAAAGCGGATTGGCTGAGCTGTCTCTGGGGGGCGTGGAAAGCTACAGCTGGGCGGAGCTATATAAACAGCTTTGTTCAGGCTCATGACATCAGTGTTTGCAGAAGAGCGTCTGCTGCACTGGAGGAAAGGGCGCTTAACCCGGCTTCTCTCTCTCTTTGTTACTTTCAGCAAAGTAAGTAGCCGAGCATTTGGAATATATCCTCAACTACTGACAAGCCGTCATCTACAGGTTATCCCCACACGTTTTTGGTGAGTGTTGAGCTTTTTTTTATCATTATTATTTTTAACCTGTTTGGGACTTTGTTTGGTTTGCAGTGGAGTTTGTTAGCAGAAATGTACTGTGAGCCAGCACTCAGAAAAAATGAGTTTTGATGGAGTATTATGGGTGTTTTTTTAGCTTGTATCTGCTAAAAAGCTTCAGTTTGGAGTTCATCTTTTTCAACAAGGTGTTTTTGCTTTCACAAAAGGTTCCCAGGAGAACAAAGTGAAGAATTAAACCTTCTAGAGAAACAATGAGAGAGTTTTTCTGAGAGTATAATGCTACAAAAAAATCTCCCAAAGCTCACTTTTTATAGGATACAAATCTTCTACAGATCAGAGGATTGCAAAAATCTGGATTTTTCTAGACTTGGGGAGAAAAACAATGTGCTAGTCATTGTGGTTGTTTTCAAATTGCTTCCTATTATTATTATTATTATACCCAGGTTATTCTGAGTGCAGGAATCAGCCCTGTTTTTCTAAAAACAAAGTTTTTCTTTGTTTTCTCCTCAGGTGTGAAGAACTCCAGCACATTAATTCCTGCAGAGTTGCACTTTGAGATTTTGGAGTCATGCAGAAGGCACAGGATGAGGTGGTTTGGACTGATGGAGCTCCACAGAGACTATCTTGGACTGGCCTGGTGCAGAAACTCAGCAGCAGTAACAGCATCGACTCTGACTCCGAACACAGTGGCACAGATGATGGCTCAGACACTGGTGAGTTTTCATCCACTGTTTGTGGATTACTCATTGTCTGTGGGCTTTGTCACCTTGTCAAACAAGATCTTTTTTTTTTTTTTGCACCGACTAGCTTCACGGTTGTAGTATTTATGAAGCACATTGATGTGCAAATCACCCCTGTTAGCATGTAAGTGTGGTATCTGGTCTTGAATTGCTTGTAAATCTAGCTGTTGTAGTGAGCAGTGGTGGGGTTGGCGAGTGTTCGAATAAGAGAGAAAAAAACACCCCAATACCTGCAGTATGCCACAAAACCGCATTATGACGTAATTTAGTAAAGAAAGCCTCATGATTCCTGCATTTTCTTCTTCCTCAATACCCTGCCATATAAACAACAATTTTTTTTTTTTCTTTTTCTGTAATCTCTTCCAGGGTCTGTATGTCTTCCCGACCTGTCTGCTCTGGACGCTGACATGTTCTATGACCCGACGGAGGAGAGCCTCTGTAAAGAAGTGGTCCAAGAGATTGCGCTTAGCCTTATCGAAGCAAAAGGTTGCGCATTGCACTGTTCCAAACTTCTCATCCCCAACAAGCTGCTCGAGCACATAGGGGGCGAACTGGTGCAGCTGGCAGCAAGTGAGCCATGTGGCCTTCGGGGGGCGCTCATCGACCTGTGTGTGCAGCAGGGTGAGACATGTCACAGTATAGGCCAGATTGCTGCGGACCCCTGCCTCGTACCCACTTTTCAGCTCACACTCGTTCTCAGGCCTGAGTCAGGAGGCATCTGGCCGAAGATCCAGGGCTTGTTTGCTGCGAAGTCGTCAACACCTGTGAGAGGCGCTCTGAAACTCAGCACAGGCTTCAGGGTGATCAAAAGAAAACTGTATAGCTCCGAAGAGTTGCTTATTGAAGAGTGTTGAGGCCAAACCCGGACATGATGGGAGACATTGTGGCTCCAGGGCACTGTTTAAGTGTCCTGACAGCTTGTTCTCAACTTCGAACTTTATCGACAGTACTGTGTGACTTTATACTGAAGACATTGCAGGTCTCACTTTTGTCACCAGAGTGTTTATACAAAAAGAGTAGAGGGTACACAAACTTAAACATTCTCTCATTCACTGATTACTGTATGTAGATCCTGAATACTGCAGTCATATATTGCACTTCTTTCAGGCAGCTTTCAATCCTGTCTGATGCTGTTTTGTCAACTGTGCTGAAATGTTTACCTCACCTCACTTTTATTTTCTCAAAATGACTGGCAGCTATTTCATCAACCTCTTTTTTTTTTTTTTTTTTTTTTTTTAAATAAACCTTGTAATCCAGAGAGCACCGTTTGTTTTGTATTAGGGTTGATTTTTTTTATTTTTTTTTTTTTTCCCATCCCTCTGTTAAAATGGACTTTAGCTCTAGTTTTTAAACATGTTTCATGCATATTCATTTGTGCACCATTATTTATTTGATATTCAAATACTGTTATGTTTTATATGTGCATTTAGGGAACACAGAAAATAAATTATTTTTGAAGAAATATTTGCTTCAGTGTTTTTCTTGTATGCTCACCACAGTGAAATTTGGTCCTTCTGTACAGCAAAACATTGGATTTCTGCAAAATGCCGACATTACACGGGGGGTGGGGTGTGTTTAAGGCTCTTCAACCACCAACCAGCCAGGCTGAATTTAAAAATTACTATTTTTTTTTAATATTCTTGTAATGTTGGGTTTCCCAATAAAGATGAATGATGGGGGCTGTAAAGGTTCTACATCCTTTAAAATGGCTGGGATAATTGGCACAGCTTTGCCTTTCATGCATTTTATATAAGTTATAAAAGGGGGGTGTGGTGGCTCAGTGGTTAAGGCTCTAGATTACTGATCTGAAGGTGAAGGGTTCAAGCCCCAGTATCACCATGGTCGTCTTGTTGGGCCCATGCGCATGGTCCTTAACGCTCAATTGCTCAGTTGTATAAAGAATGACAAATGTAAGGAACTCTGGATCCATAAATGTAAATCAATTTCTAAAGCAAATGCGTGTATAAATGCAGTCGATGCTCTACTGAACCTTATTTTAAAGGTGTCAATGGATAGTTAAGTTGGTTTATAAAACTAAAACCCATTTGGACACAAAACATGAATGCCATCCAGACTGTAACTTGAGTTCAGGCTTGAACTGAGGAACGTGGAGTTGTGAGCCAGCAACTCTGCAGAGTCACTTAAAGAGCAAGAATAAAATTCTACCACTCGAGATCTGCAGACGTTTGGGCTTTTTACATTTTTTTTCCTGCAGTGGAGGTTTATGAACTCTGCTATAAAAATGCACATGAGGAAAAAATTCAGTCCTTAACTTTCAGCACTTTACTAATCTGTACAGTTATGCACTACATATATATATATATATATATATATATATATACATGGTTTCTTTAGCAAAAACCTCCATGCGATTTAATTCTGGACTTTTACTCGAGTAAAGCAGTGCTGCAGTGTTCATGTTTTCCTTTAGGTACCCCATAAATAAATGATCAATTTCCCAAAAGCACAGACGGACTATTTACTGTAATGCTCACTCTACCATTTGCATGTCACTGTTTTTGTGAAGCTCAGGCCATTTGGAATTGATTTTAAGAGTTGGGAAAGATTTGAATTGTAACTTTCTCCCTGAGCTTAATTTATCAAGGTCTGCTTTCAAAAACAGACTGCATGAGTTTCAAATGAATGTTTTCCAACCTTTGATAAAATTATTTAAAATGGGGTACAAGTGTGTGCTCTTCAAAAGTGATTAGAAAATCAGAAAAACTTTCCGATGGCTGGAATGAAGGAAAAATATACAATACAAAAGGGAGAGGGAGATCAGTACAATCGAGACGTGACTATTGACTGCTGGGAAACGTGAGCCACTGCATGTTTCAGCTTACACAACCTGCCAAAATCTGAGATGACTTAACTGCGCGCAGTCTCACACGCACACATGTTCACACACACACACACGCTCTCACTTTTTCACACACACACACACACACACATATTCAGTTCCACTCTTACTTGCTTTCTCATTCTCCTCCCTTCCTGAAGCACACAAAGAGCCCACCAGTCCCATCCGTGTGTGCACAATATTACACTTCCTCTGCACAAACATTCAAAGCACACCGACTTGGAAGGTTGAAGAGTGGCACATAGGATTTTATTTTTCTATTTTAATCCAGAGGAGAAAAGCACTGCTACAGATTTTTTGTCAGCGTTGCAAAATTTAAAAATATATATGTCACTGTTAAAAAAAAAAAAAAAAGTCCTGATCCATGAATAAATACTACTTAAATACAGAGCAGTGTAAAATCTAGTGGTGAAGTATGGAGTGCTTATTAATGCCAAGTTAACATTAATGCCTATTTAACATACATGTGACCTCATCAATAAAATCCTGCATCACTACATCTCCAATGTACAGTTATATAAATTAATAAATTAATACAAAGTGACTAGATCATGGTTTATATGAAACCATATTAACATCTTACAGAAGAAGTTTCAGCATGATGGGGGGAAATGCTTTTCACATCAATAAAAAGATAAAAGATTGGATCATTTCTCAGCTGAGTTGTAGCGCAGGACTGTAAAGGGCTGGAGGTTGATCCTTTCCTTTACAAACCCTTACGAGATGATCCTTCACTAACACAGATACTACACTCTCTCTCTCTCTCTCTCTCTCTCTCTCTCTCACACACACACACACACACACACACACACACACACAGAGGTCTCTCCCCTTTGGCTGAACGTCACCAGTTTGCCAACAATTTAATGATGACTGATTTTAGACCTAAAAAACAAACAAGCAAGAGAAATCCAAATTAAAACAGTATACAATGATAAACCGATATGAATGTGATACTCACACAGTGTGTGGTAGTTCTGTACAGGCTGTACTGATATGGGTCAAGTATGGACCACCTAAGAACTAGGTCACACTTGGCATGACGCTAAGGCATTGACAAAGAACTGAAAGAGGACATTGGACAAACGAGAATTCTGCAAACACGTTAATCCTGAAGAATGTTCAGTGCTGCTTAACTTTTGTTTGCTCTCGTTTTCTCCAAGCAGCAGAGTAAGAGCTACATAAACACGTTGCCTTTACTGGGCCTGATTTTATGAAACTACAGCAGGGAAATGCACCCTTCTGTCTCATGGATGTTTTCCAACATTAAACACTACAAATAAAATATAACGCTTAATGCCATAACACGCTGAGTAAAATTGAGGAATGAAACATTACAGGACATGCTATTGTTAGCAAAATAAAAAAGTTGCTTTGTGTCAAATAACATCACACCACTCTGCAGTTATTCTGCATTATTTCCCTAGAGATCACTTGACCCATCATATTTTATTACTTTGTCTAATGCACAGTTTGGGAAAGTCTGCACTGGTGCTGAGTTAACTGAGATATCTGTTTAGTTATTAATAAAAATCTGTTCAGCGATACATGGCCAATCAGCATCAACTCAGCCTTATTAGGTTTCCTGTGATGGGCATCTGCAGACAGCGGACGGACACAGAACAAACATCCAGTTCATATTTCATGAGTATGGTGCACCACTCGGGAGCTTTGCTATCACTTTTCATTAACATATCACACAAGGTATAACTTATACAAAAAGAAATACACCCTGTTACATGATTTAATACAATATTAATATGGAACTGATTATAACATTTAAATTTCTCATTGCATACGTGCTAATGACAACCACACATCCCAAACAATCACTTTTACACCTGTAGGGATTTGAGATTTAGTGCCTTTTAGACAGAGTGTATAGTTGGCAGAAGACCACATGGCTTATGATGCAATTTGGTTTGGTTATTACATTACATAGAGCTGCTACAACACAAGTTTGTTTAAATGAAGAACACAGGGCATGAATCAGTGTCGCTCTTTTCTTCTTCTCACCTGCCATGATGATGATGTTCATAAGTGGACATATGTCTGAACCTCAGCCAGTCTGGAGCAGCTGGGCGTACCCATTCTCTGAGCTCTCTGATATAGGTCACTGTCACCAAAATAGCGTGCACGGTACAGCAAACCTTCCTCTGTGGACAAACACACATGGACATGATATTCAATCTGCACATGGCAATACTGATGATCACTAAAGTGGCTTTCTTGGCAGACTTGCCACCAGGAAGTAGTCATGGCAACGTCCCTTCCCTAGAATCATATGTAAATGTGGAAAAAACCACCATGCACCATGAACCCTTCAGTCACTTAGCGGCAGGATTGAGTATACTCAGTTACTGAGAACATATACATGGACACTTACAATACTGACTAAGCAGTTTATAAGCAATGTAAGTTTTCTATTTCTGTACAGTAAACATTTTAAAACATGGTTTAAAAGATAGACAAAAGTCATGACTGTTGAATGCTCTTGTTTGCAGATTACGCAAGATATTAAAGACGCAAATTGTGAGTCAGAATGCCAACAAATTAAGAAACCGGGCCTGACTGCCCTCAGGCAAGTCTGATTAGTCATCATACAGCATGACGTATCTGCTTGAGTAGAAACGACCAAAAAACCCAAATAACACAATTGGAGGAAATGATTTGTGGTTTCCGTGGCTTTGTCTGGAGGACGAATGGGGACAGTCGAATGCCTAATGCTGAGTCAGGGATCCAAGTGAAATTCACACGCATTTCATTAGACCTCTGATAAGAAGGGGGGAAAAAAAATTATAAAAGATAGTAGGACTTGCAATCTTCAATTTTTACTTTGTAATAGAAGGTAAAGTGAAGGTTCAATAATATTCAAACTGGGATGATCATTAATTTATTGGGCAAACCGCATGATTCTACTAAGGTCGCAGGGACGCTGGAGCCTATCTCAGCGGACTCTGGGTGAAGGCGGGGTACACCCTTAGCATTTGCATTAACTCTACACATACTGCACAAAAAGCAACTAACTTTAGAATCAGAGGATTTGATGGTAAGTTATAATTAAATTACACAATTTTTTCCACCAAACTCAACTTTATCAGGCTGCTCCAAGGTACAAAAAGAAACCATCACATGCAGTTAGGGGGCGAGACTCCACTGTAAACTAACTGGTTACCAGTAGTGGTAGTATCGTATGATTGTTTCACACCTCCAAGTTCATGCTCTCACTCCAGGATATCAAAGTTTCACCAGCTGCATAAATTCTATTGGATCCCTCTGGGATCGCTGTGGCTGGACTCTAAAATGTACTGTAAAATGAAATGTGATTTTTATGGCTTATTTTTTCTATTTTAAAGCATCATGATGGTAAAAAAACAAAACAAAAACAAATAAAAAAAACCCCACTTGCTTCAAGTATCCATGACAAACTGTCAATGTCCGTCATTTTGATTCAAGTATTATCCACTAGGAATATTTTTTATCCAGAGATAGCTGACCAATCAGATGCCATTCCTGTGTAGTATATTGGGCAGGTATCAGTGTTTATTAGAATCTTGTCATAATTGATATTTTATTGTATAAATTATATTACACTACATATTATGTTAAAATATTACACTGTATAATAATATTTTATTGTCTTTGCATATTTTACCCGTAAAAACGGTTTTGCTTTATTGGGTCATATTTGTTAAGGAAATAGCAATAATAGAATAATTTCAAAGGAAGTGGCCTAAACATGATTAAGAAACTTTCATCCTGTGACAGGATTAACCAAGAAAAACTTTCAACCTTAGAAACCTGAAGGGTGACCACAAAATCGAGCAGCGACATGACAAGACATCTGAGAATTATTTTCCACATAAATGTCGATGTACCTTTTATATGATTGTATACAGTTGAAAGCTTTGCAAATGTAATATTAATCACTGCATTACAGGAGAAATAACTGGTGGAGCAAACACACGCATTCACTGACTTTTAGGGTGTTATGGGTACTTGGATACACGCATGCTCTGTCTAACTTGAAGATTAAGTTGAACTTCTAATGATCTATTTAGACCCTGATTAAGTTTCTGTCTATGTAAATGTAATGATTATTGTAATATAACTTTATTTCAGTACAATTTCTGTAAGCTCTCAAATGTCTAGTAATAATAATAAACAATATACAGCTCACAGATACATCAACTGGCCAAAACGGAACCTATTTATTTTTTAGACACACAGAATGAAGATATGGTTTTGAGGAACGGTGGAAAGATTTAGAATGTTTGTGGGATGAGCGTACTGTGTTGTTTCTCCTTCCAGCAGTTGTTGCGGAGGGCGGAGATGTAGTCGTCCTCTACGCTGCGCTCCACCTGTCTCAGATTCCCACCGTTGTACTCCTGACTGAAGCTCTCGCTCACGTAGTACGGCACATGCAGTGTCTCAGTGAACCGTTTCTGTGTGTGACCCACAGAACTGGAACAAACCAACAAAACAGCATTTTATGTTCTGTACACACTGCTCAAATATTATATGCTGTAACTATGGCTGAGTTGAGGTGGAAGCCTCGGTTTTTAGGTGCTGATATCCAGGTTAATTCATTGCCTAGTAGTATAAAATAAGCACGACTGGACTTTATTATCACTTCATCTGCTCAACGCAATCAGGCAACAGAAGAGAAGATACAGAGAAGGTTGAAGTCTCTGAAACACTTCTCTTTCAACACAAATTACAAGTGATAGGCAGTTAGGGTCAAAGGGAAAAAGTCAAGAGATCGTGGTCTTAGGTTATACTGTGGCCCAACGCAGTCCAGTATGATGCAGGTTTTTATATTTCACCATCATTATCATTCTGAGGTGGGACTGACTGAGCAAAGTGACATGAACTTTCAGTTAAAGACCCAACAAAGAACATGAGCAGCAAATGGTATATAAGCACAAGACAGCGTACAATTTTTAACCTGTTCGTATGGAGTGGGTCAATTTTTCACTCATCAATTCAAGACACCATGAGAAATGAGCCCAGCACTAAATGGAAATGAATGTTATGTTGCTTAAGTTTGCTGAAACAATGCCTTGACAGTTATGTGCTGTAAGCAAGGCTAACAGCAACGAACCACTCCATAAAGTCTTCTCCCGCACATCCCAAATACTTTCAATAGGGTTAAGGTCAGGACTCTGGTGTGCCAATACAAATGTGAAAACGATTCCTCATCCTCCCTGAACCACTCTTTCATTATTTGAGTCTCCATTTTATATCTGTGCCATCAGGAAAGAAAGAGTCCAGTGGTGTTATATCCTGCTCATTCAGGTCATCAGCTGCCTTCATTTTATTGCCACATTAACGCTGCTGAGCCTCAACCCGACCAACTGGAGCAACAATGCCATGGAGATTACACGTTGTGATCTCCAAGTACGTTCTGTGAATTCTAGTTAGATAATTCACTATGCTTTAAGTTCTGTTTAATGTGTTGGTTTCCTGTTATAATCCTGATTTATAGGCACAGTTCACATATTTTCAATAGCAGTGAAATTTCAAAGCCATTCTACAAGCTTAACGTTAGCCTGGGTTAGGTGTCATCGGGTCACTATGGCTTTGAATCACACAGCTGTGTATAAGTTTCTTATGATTTGATGTTATGCTGAAAAATTCTCAGCTTGTCATCCTTCATCATTCCATGATGCTACCACCACAATGTTTAACTTTTGGTACAGTATTCTGGGTTTAAATGCCTCACTCTCGACTTTCATGGATGGCAGACTTCAATCCATGGCAATGTAAAACTCATGGCAGTTCTTGGCTGGTTCCTGGACCCTCCAGGACAATTTCCTCTCAGCCGAGGATGACCATTGGGGTCTACTTTCAGAACTTGGCAAAGTTGATACACTCCATAACTTGTACTTATGTACAAGTGTTTGAACTGATAATGTTGGAATCTGCATTTGTATAGAAATGGCCCCAAGAGACATTGCTGGCATTTGTAAATCTACGACACTCTTTCTCAGATCTGCACTGAGCTCCTTGGACTTTCTCATTGTACTGTGTGTTGGTAAATGGTTCGTTTGAGCACTATCACATGAAACTTTTTATGTTTGCACAGAGAAACTACCAGCAACAGTCAATCATGAACACTAACAGGAAGTTAAGAAGGCTTGGTAAGTAAACATTATGGAATTTTTAACTTTCATAGTTAAATAGTGATGGTGTAGTGGTTAAGGCAATGGGTTACTGACCCGAAGGTCAGTGGTTCAATCCCCACTATGGACCTTGGAGCAAGGTCCTTAACCCTCACTTGATCAGTTGTATAAAAATGATAATTGCAAGTCGCTCTGGATAAGGGCGTCTGCCAAATGATGTAAATGTAACTGGTAAAAGTATTTCCAGACATATTATGATGACAACTCAACGGATTTGGACTTAACAGTTAAAAAAAAAAACAAACAAACAAACAAAAAAAAAAAAACACTTCTTAGTGGGAATCAAGTGAAGAAAAGGCTTCACTTTGCTAGGGAGCGTAAAGACCTGGGGCCTCATGTACAAAGGGTGCGTACGCACAAAAACGTTGCGTACGCCCTTTCCCACGGAAAAGTTCAGA